>JAWQFJ010015696.1:30000-55000 GCA_034096865.1 Theodoxus fluviatilis
AACTGGCATAACGAGCATTGCGGTGAAGGTTCCAACCATAAAAATTGAAAATTTTCTATCACGAATCTGGCATGACAGGTTATGGAGCTCTAACTAAGCTGATATGAGCAGGTGTCCACAAACTTAAGTCATGGATGCTTGAACACAGTCATCTTTTAATAGTCAACATTTGGCTACATTTTCTGTCTTTAGTTTGTATTTCTTGCCTATAGAACGAAATCAAGTGAGCCAGTATGTTTTGAAGCCTTTTAAATGCGATTCCACGTTTTGATTGTTTACTTCTAATATTCTGTGACCGTAATATGAAACAAGGGTGAAGTCGTCAAAACGGTTTTTGAGCAAATGCTGAAAAAAGACATCGCTATGTTACGTAACAGCTTTTCTGAATTTTACATTACTGTAAAAAATTCCTTTATGAGCATGCTATTTTCCGGAATACGCTTGAATGAATAACTATTATTGTCCTTGAAATATCTCATGTTGTCATTTTCTCGACCTTAGCCTGGTTTCCTCATGCACATTCACATTCTATCACACAGGCTGGTGTCAGTTGCATAATAGTGTACCATTAAATTTGATTCATTGAAATGTTCTTTTAAAAATTACACAGAATATTCTCTGATGCCTCCATTCATTCACGTTCATGTCTTCCTCATCACGGGAATTAATTAGAGGTAGAGGACAATTGCCATAAAAAAGAATGGGGCTGTCGGACGCTGCCGTTTTGGGGTCGACTAGAGAAACTTTGTGGCAGGCTCTGTCATCGAGTTCTTGCGAGATCTCGGCACCGGATCTCAGAAGGTGGGAAGAGTTACAAGGTAGCATCAGAGGATGGCTGTGACGAAAACCTTTTCCCCAAGTTTCATTTTTCCTTTGAGAACAGAGTATTCTCTTAAGGATGATGTTGGTTGATTTGATGTTCTTGATGAATGATTCAGTCTCACTAGTACTACAGGTCTGGGAGAGAGCGATTTTGTCTGCAAAGCTGAAATTAGTGTTGGAGATGCGCCATGTTTGATGATTGGTGGAGTTTTCAATTCATCTGCATGTCATCAATTTAGGAAATGGACTCGCCTGGCCGGCATTGGAATGAGTTGTGATAGGGGCGGTCCAAGGTGACCACGTGGTTTGAGCCATTGGATAAAGATGATAAAAGGACTGTATTTTCGTTATACATTCATGGAAACTGCCAGTAAAGGTTAGTTTGACGTTTGAGCAGTCTTCCTTGGAAGGAAGGATGCAGGCCAGTGGACCCACCCGCTGGACCTTCCATGAACCAAGGAAGAAAAAAGAGAGAAGAAACCAGAAACCTCAAGAGGACAGTGAGGAGAAGAAAGATTCCAGCCCCCTCCGCAGGTCTCAAAAAAGTATTTTTGCCAAGACCTACTTTCATCCAACTCGTCTGGTGTACACGTGTCAGCCTCCGTGTGTTTATCCCGTATCTGAAGGTGGGATGAGGAATGTATTTGTGCTTCTCTTGCGATGGGTTGATGGATGGATAGTGTTTTACGGCCTATCAGCCTTGTAGGCTATGTAAGGCCATTGAGCACGAAAATCACTAGAACAGGTTCGAGTAAACGTAATTTAGTCACGGTGTTCCTAGTTATTCGCCTCTTACGAACCGCGTAGGGAGACGTGGGGGTTTTCTCGCGAGATTCATTGTCTCTGCCGTTTGAAATTAAAAACTGCCAAACCTCAAACATCGAACAAGGCTCAGCTAAGCGCGGGTTTGCGTCTTCTCTTTGCTTATATTACTATATGTTGGCTGTCTGTTTTGAATTATTGTTTTGCTTATTCATTTGCATTTTGATTGTCTTAAGACTTTCAACCTCTGTGCGATCCCTTGTTTTTAAAGCAGCTCATTTTCCCATCCATGTTGCATGTTTTGATAGACGTGCGTGTGCGTGTGTCTGTGATTGTGTGTGTGTGTGTGTGTGTGTGTGCGTGTGTGCGTGCGTGCGTGCCTGCATGTGCGACTGTGTGTGCGTATGTGTGTCTGTGCGCGCGCGTATGTGAATGTTTGTGAATAGCCATGTGTTTGTGATTGCACGCATGCATCAGAGGATATGCTGGTATGAAATGTTATTGATACTTTGTTCCCTCAATATACTTTGTCCAGGTCGACGTCAGCTGAAAACCAATGGTGGAGCGTACACGAGAGCGAGGTTTCCGTGCAGAATACAGACGGCACTATCATACCCTTTTCCTCCTTACTCGATGTCAGGCGCGATGTCAGGCGCGTAAGTACAGGACTCTTGTTTAACGTTGACATATATTTGACCAGACCAGACCAGGCCAGGCCAGACCAGACCAGACCAGACCAGACCAGACCAGACCAGACCAGACCAGACCAGACCAGACCAGACCAGACCAGACCAAATTAGATTCAATTAGGTTAGATGTTAATAGATTAGATGAGATCGGATACGATTTTGAATTGACTGGGGTACTTAGACTAGATTAGAGAGATCAGATGGATAGTCTGATAGGCAGACTGGTCAGACAGACGTAGGTACGTACGTACGGATAGACTGATTTGACTGTTCCGCATAATAGGAAGTTCTTTGTACACTTCTCAAAACCTCGAGAGAATCGCGAGGGCTAGGTGTTGCCTACGTTCCTCGCTCATAAGGACGCACTCGCCGTGAAGGCGGGGAGGCCGAGGGAGGAGCTTCCTCGATGCTTCCCGCTGCAGAGACCCGGATGAGCCAAAATGGCTGGTGTTCGGAGATAACAGTGCCTGTAATGTGCTTCTTAGGGTTAGAGAATAGAAAAGTGTACGTACACGGAAGTATTTGCTATTCGAGTGTTCATTTGTGTATTTTGAAGAGTAGGTGTATAGGTTATTTCTGGACATACGCTGCCGAAAAGTTTTTTATCGTTTGCAAACACACTACACCGCACACATACGCTCTATGACTTATGTCCCTTGAATTGATCGAAACGAATCTAGCATAACATTTTCGACAAAATTGTCTACAGTTGAACCCGAGTTGCTTATTTTCGTTGAAAAAGTTCCGGTGCCATTCGATATGACACCATGGTGCATTCTATCTAGTGAAAAACTGATGTGATATCTGTATCGTCAGTTATTTCGTCTATCGGCAACTTCTTCATCGACTCTGGCGCCAGGACGCAGCCATGTTCTTCCGCCTTGCCAGTTGATGATTGATCGTTTTTTAAGCTGTCAGAGCGTCTCGCTTCCCCTCGACTAGCCATCGAGGGAGAATTTCGAGATTTTGGGCCTAACAGACGCGCTCTTTGCCTACTTTAAGGGTGGCGTACCTCACACTGAGGCAAGGCGTTCGCTCCCTGACAACGCGAGGCCGCTGGATGGATGGATGGAGTTTTAGGCCTATCAGCCTTTATAGGCTGATTAAGGCCAATGAGCACGAAAATCACGAGAATAATTTAGAGTAAGCGCAAATCAAGCTACAATGTCCCTATTTATTCGCCTCTTACGAATCGCATGGGGAGACGTGGTGGGTCTGTTCTGATCCCCAACCCGCAGGGAGGGTAACGCGAGGAGCACGAGGTAGCAAAGCACAGCCAGCTAGGGAGAAGGCGAGGACTCGAGCGGAGAAGGTAACACCATAACATCGTCTCTCAGTAATGTTTGCTTGCTGTCGTGGAAAGTCGGTAGACCCATTTCCAATCTGAAGACCCCCATTTTCCGTAATACTTAGATTCTTTTTCATGCGGGTGTTTGTATGAAATGTTCACCAAAGCTTTTAAACTCTCAACATATTTGCAGTCGTTTGTATCATTTGTAGCTCCTGCTTAAACACAACTAAAACTGTCTACCAGATGAAGATGTCCGGAGGTTTGCGTTACCTGGTAAAGAAAGATATTGCTAGGTTATTTCGACAACTTAACTGACCTTTCGACTATGTTTTGATCTTTAGAGTTGATTAGGTAGTATTCAATTCTACTGGGGAAGTATCTATATTTCTGACTTACATTACTCCCAGTGAAACGGTTGAAAAATGTGATGGCGTTGATTTCTTTGAACAAATTATTGTGGATGTCACAGTAGAACGTGAAGTGTTGCCTTACTGATTGCGTATGTCACAGTAGAACATGAAGTGTGTGCCTTACTGATTTACGCCGTGACAGCTGCTTTTGATGCTAACGATAGCATTAGCAGTGACATGTCTATTGTGTACTCCGATGCTATTAATGACAAGAGACCGTCATCTCATACTTGTGTATTTTGGTGGCCCCATGCTAACCCTTTATTCCGCATATGACCTTACAATTAGTTTGAATGGTCTATTTGGTGAAGTGTCCAGGCGATTTACATACGTGTCTCTAACAGACTGCAGTGCTATCGACTACTGCATAGCTTCTAGAAATGAGGTGCGCATGTTTTCTTCACAACGAATATCGCAATCGAGTATCTTTCCTCATATGTGCCTGGATTTGAGCTTGTTGCAGGGAAAAGTAAATAAACAGTGTAACGAAGATTTTTTTGGCACGAAAATAGCATGGAACCCTAACCTGCTGAATGAATACTTACAACATCTGCGGACATGTCTTGCACCCAGCAGCTATCGTGATATTACTATAGAAAATGCAAATATGTGTGACATAACGACGCTTCTAAGCCAGTGTCTTGTTATGGGAGCAGATTTTAACAATCATAATTTCAGAAGCAGAATGAAAAGGCACGGAAAGTAATGAGTTGACATGGAGTGGGCAGTTGCCAAACGATAGGCGCTAACGATCTGATCGGAGCTGAGGGCGGGAAGAAGAGAGGCATAACTACGTTTTTAGCAGGAAAAAGGACAAAGAGATGATAATGATTAAGAAGCACAGACACAGAACGTCTATTATTATAAGTTTGTGTAGCAACACTAGCAACTTATCCCTCCAGGTTTACTGGAGGTCCTCACAGCTTTATCTGTCTGTCTGTCTGTCTGTCTGTATATCTGTCAGTCCCGACTTAACGGCTGATATCTCAAAAACGGGGAGGGGCCGCTATTGCGGAGGGCCGCTATTGCGGGATTTTTTTGGTAACAAAAGTTCTTACGACAATTTTGATTCTTTTGTCCTAAAACGCCAAAAAAACCATAACATTTTTGTAACTTTTTTGTTTTAACTTAGAACATTTTTCGTTTTTTTTTCTATTGCAGGGGGCGGCTATTGCGGGATTGTTTTTTCAAAATAAAAGTAACAAACATTATATATTTTTTAGGCGTTTTAGGACAAAAGAATCAAAATGGCCTTAAGAATTCTTGACAAAAAAAATCCCGCAATAGCGGCCCCCTGCAATAGAAAGAAAAAGTTCAAAAAAAAGTAACAAAAATGTTATGTTTTTTTTAGGCATTTTAGGACATAAGAATCAAAATTGTTTTAAGAACTTTTGTTACCAAAAAAATCCCGCAATAGCGGCCCTCCGCAATAGCGGCCCTCCGCAATAGAGAGCCGACCCCTCAAAAACTACTGGACGGATTTCCTTGACATTTTGCACACTTACTGGAATGTTACGAAACGCATATTTCCCCTTTGATGTTGGTTGTTGTTGATTTATGCAGTGGGATGGGTATTGTCTGCCAGACCATATGTAGCCTAGATATTTCTGCCAGACCGATATTAATTGCAGGAAGTGTGCTAGGTGTGGAGACTTGAAAGGGAAACTTGGTAGTGAATCCTGTTTTCCTTCCTACAGTGAGATTGACTTAGCAGAGCGTTTAATCTGAGATCGAGCACATCTCGGTAGGTGTTTAACCATTAACCCATTAATGCCCAAATTTTTTTTTCAAAATGAAAGTTAGCTGATATTATGTATAATTAACTACAATGAACATGTGCTGGTATCATTTGGATTAAAACTTTGAAGTTTCTCATCTAGATAATAAAATGTAGACGTCCCAAAAATGGGACGGTGGGCACGAAAGGCACGGGTTTTCTCTTATTCAAAGGGTGAACATACAAACATAAATTCTGAAGCAAAATAACATTTATTGAAACAAATTGTTATTCTTCTGGTGAAAACAAACAAGATGCAACAAAATATCGTTTATCTAGCCAATAATGGTTTTTGGTATCTCCAGAAAAACTGCAAAATCACAACTGTAAACAAGAAGCAAACGCACAAAAAAGACAGGCAAAAGACATTTTGTTTTCTTTTGCTTTAAACTCTCAAGTCCTTTATTTTGCTTGCTCTTTGCCATGTCCAACTGTTATCATGTAAGAGTTCTTTGCCATGTACAACCATCATCATGGGGGTGTTCTTTGCCATACGTGTGCAACTGTCATCATGGGGGAGTTCTTTGCCATGTCCAACTGTCATCATGGGGAGGGGGGGGGGTGTTATTTGCCATGCCCAACTGTCATCATGTGAGAGTTCTTTGCCACGTCCAACTGTCATCATGGGTGAGTTCGGCTTCAAGTGTGTCACTGAATATGGTACTGCTGGAAGCATTTGTCATGCAGACCATCTTTGCACTTGGCACAGCGACCCATGGTCTTCTTGCCACATGATCCGCACCTCAGTTGTGTAGGCCAGCTTTGTACCAGATGGTCAACACGATCAATCCTGACCTCTGACGAGACACGCTTGTCAAGAGACTTGAATCCTCTTTGACGACCAGGTCCTGCATGACCAGCGCGGGCAAGGTAGACCCTGACAACGCCCCTGCGGATGGCCAGAAGGTCTAGAGGATTGTCTTTAGCTGCATCTGTGCTCCTGTAGAGGTGCCAGGCTTGTTGGATGCTGAGGTCCAGACAGTATGAAAAAATTGGCCACCACCATTTCTTGCAGTGAATGACTGTTCTGTACTTTCCCACATTCTGGTCTGTGCGGTCTATACCGCCCATAGTGCAGTTGTAGTGGCGGATCATGAAGGGCTGAGGAATGGTGACTTGCTTTGACCGGCCCTGGACGATCTCTTTGCTGTCTGAATTCAATGCACTCCAACCTTGTTTGACACAACATTTACAATGTTGTTGTCGTTCCAGCGCACAACGGTCAGACCAGTCTTTGGGTCTGTTGCATGGTCAGAGGTTCCTCTTGCAGTTTTCTTCATCTCTGTCACGTCTCTCACAGGGCAGTTCTCAATGCGATTTGAACATATTGTTCCAGTGCGATGTTCTTCTCTGTCAGCACATCCACCAGCTTTAGGCTGGTGAACAGGTTGTCGAAAGTGAGATGATAGGAGTGGCCCTCTTCTTGTTGCAGCTCTGCAATCAGATCTACCACAACTGATCCTCCCATCCCAAGGCCTGGGTATTCAGTTTGGCGTCCTCTTGCTCCTTGATAGGGCTCAAACTGGACTACGTAGCCCAGAGCTGTGTTCAGCATCCAGATCTTGTAGCCAAACCTGATTGGTTTGCCTCGTATGAACTGCTTGCAGCTGTGCCTTCCAAAGTATTTCACCATCACTGTTTTGAAGAAATGTTGCGGTAGTTTCATATCAGTGACAACGCACATCTGGATGCCACTGACAAGATGAGCAAAGTTCGACCGTTGCTGACGCATCTAAACGAGAAGTGTTTGGCCTACTCCAAAGCTGTTTAGACACAAGATCTCAGTATTGATGAGTAGTGACAGTAGCAGGAGCATGCAGCTGATTCCGGTTCAGGTTAGAGATGGTTCCCTCTTCCTCTTCATCTGCACTGTCCTCATCAGTACATGTATCTATTCATTTAGTGGAGGTGGTTCAATAAAGATGTCAGCTTCATCAAAGTCACTTTCATCTTCCAGCATTGACACGACTTCCATGAACCGTAAAAACACTAAAAAAAGCAGAAAATACGATATATGTAGTATTAGCAAAAAACCCTCCCCGTTCGTGCCCACCGTCCCATTTTTGGGACGACATCTCTAACACACACAGCTCAGAACACAATCAACTTATCATCAAACTGAAAAACACGTATTCAGATAACGATCTAATCTCCAATTTTTGTTCTTAGTATTATACATAAAAGTTTTTTGAAAAGAAATGACATCTTTACGTTTTTCTGCATGCCATGTTGATCCTGCCGACACCAGATTTTTTTGCAAATGGTGGCTCCCACTGCTAAAGTAAATGGAGAGTACTTCAAGAAAAATAATGTCTGGATGTAGGTGATGTCCCCTGATTAACACGCAGCAGCTGAGGCACAGTGACACAAATGCTTCAGATACATTCATTAAAACATGTTGCGTCCCAAAAATGGGACTGTGGGCAATAATGGGTTAACCAATCCCCAGTGAACTTTTTAGAGGACGGACGAATGATGTGGCTCGATTAACTGATCAATGAGAAATGACTGGCGAGATGGACATGTGATTGGTCAGTTGGAGAAAAACGCGACTCAAGATCATCCCTGATGATGTGATTGGACTAAAACAGCGAGAAGGTTTTAGCGGTCATATTTAACCCGTGTTGCATTGAGCTACGGGCGCGCCCGTTGGAGTTTTCCACAGGAACAGACCATGATGGTAAAGGGGGCCCTGTTCGTATGATTGCCCGCTGTACAAGCTGTGAAAAGGATGAAGTTCCGGCTACAGAAAATTCCAGAGCAACGCCCGGCCTAGACCCGGCCGTTTTCCACGTGTTACGCCGTATTGCCAGCGTGCAGAATGGAATTCTGCACTCGCTCGCGCCAGGAGGAAAACCTCAGCCACAAGTTTACAAGATTCTCCTTTGCAAGTTTTCCCCTACAGAGAATATGCTGGACTGTCGCCCTGCCCTCAGAAAATGACCCCCGACGTTCTTCGGTGGTCGAGAAAAGCCCTGCGTCAGAGCGGAGTCTGACTCCGTCACCGCGCCGACATTCCCCATACGCTCGCAGCCGTCCCGCCGCCTGTCACGAGAGGCGTAGCGGTGTTGTCTGCTAATATCTATATCGAACCCCGAGCCACGTGTCTCCATCTACGTTCATCCCCTGAGCTCTCTCCACCACAGTCAGCCCAAGCTCAAGTCTCAGGACCCCGCTTCATCTATTTGGAAAAGAATACCTCCTGCCCGCTCCAGTGCAGGGCATCTCCTTTCATCGGTTGTGAAAGTGTATTCCTCAATGGATATCCAAACGCCCCCCCCCCCCCCTCCCTCCAGTTGTGCACCACCCTCGTGCCCGTGCGGGTGAAGCAGCCTCTGATTGGCTGAAAATACGTCGAGCTCAGTTAAGTATCATATCGGTCTGGCAGACATCTTAGTTTGATTATATTTTTGGGGAATGATTTATTTTGATTATCATGCTATCAAATTAATTTAATAATTTGATTGCATCAGCAATTTCGCACTTACGCATTTGACTTACCCATGATTAAAGGACTTTGAATTGTTATTTTTGTATTCCCATCTCTCATTTACAGACTTATTTCATCCTTGTTTGCATGAGAATGGAAGGTTTCAAGTAGGTATGTGCAGTTCACCCCTAGACAGAAAACGATCCAGAACTAAAATTTTAATCATCTTATACCTACTCGTGACATGGAAGTTAGTCCGATTGAAGGTATCAAATTTTCAGACTCGAGGTTTGAAAAGAAAGTGACTTTTTGTACGTTTTGGTGTTGCAAACAAGGCAAGGGACGGAACTCTGTCCCGACTCAAGGGAAGTTTTGGCATGTGTGACGTGACCATTTGACGTCGAATAACGTGACGTAATTTCGAGGAGATTGGACATTGGTGAAGGAGAAGGAAGGATTTTCCCTCCAGGTTTACTGGAGGTCCTACAGACTTTATCCCTCCAGGTTTACTGGAGGTCCTACAGACTTTACTAGTCTGTCTGTCTGTCTGTCTGTCTGTCTGTCTGTCTGTCTGTCCCGTCTCCACGGCCTATATCTCAAAAACTACTGGACGGATTTCCTTGAGATTTTGCACACTGACTGGAAGTTAGGTCCCATTCAATATTATCAACTTTTCAGAATCGAGGTTTTAAAAGAAAGTGACTTTTTTACATTTTGGTGTTTCAATGAAAACAATTCAACAGACTCCATTTTGCAAAATCTGTGACGTCATCATTTGACGTCGTATAACGTGACGTCATTTGCGAGTAGAATTTTCAGGATAATGGATTTCGTACACTCAAAGCACCTCCCTCCATAGTCAATAGATGTGAGAGCCTAATCGAGTCAAACTCTTTTCCTACGTTCACAAAACAGCATTTGGCTTCTTTGTATTATGAACGTCTACCAGCAGACGCAAAAAAGCGATACTACGCTGTGTTGGCGTCAAATTCATTCCATTTGTGAAACCGGTAAAGTATATGTACCATCTAGATCGTTGCCTTCGCTGGTTAAAAGCTTGGAATGAGGGTGAAAAGGGCACGATTCTAACGCACTTTAGCCAGGCACTCTCCAGCCATGAAAATAGACGCCGACACGTGACCCAGATTCTCGCACTCAGCTGCGTGATTCGGGTGTAATACTGCCAATAAACATCGTTAAGCTTAAGATTACACCCGAATCACACGGACCGTTAAGGTGCATGGAGTACAGTACCGGTCAAAAGTCACAACGACCACCGACACCGACCATTTCAGCCTTCTTCAGGATGCGTTAGAATCGTGCCGTTGTCGTGGTGGAATCGCCTAGCAAACTAACTGAATGTCGACACAATCACTCGGCACTGTTGCACATTTGCAGTCAACGTAAGATCTCGTACGACGATTTGATTCAAGGCCTAGTGCTAATTGTTTTGATGGTCTGGTCTCAGTGTCACAAAAATATAATGATTTAATCAATCCCTGTCCCGGAAATGTTGGGGACAACGACCATTAATTTTCAGCGTAATGACATCGAGTCAAACAGAGTTATCTATCCTACTTCAGCAAAACGCTTCGATGTTGAACCTCTACCAGCAGACGCCAAAATGCGATACTACGAGAAAAATATTGACGTTGATGGGTTAGATCCGTATGAAATACCAAACAGTTCATGCTATCATCCATTTTTCTACAATTTACAGTGCAAAATACGAACCACGGGGGTTTATGACAAGGTCGTTATAAATGCTTCATATACCTACAAGTTTTCAATGGCACAGTTGGTAGAGTATTGGGCTCTTGGTCATGCATGACCAGGTTCGATTCTGTGCTGAAACTTTTTTTTCTTCTCTTTTTTCGAGGGGTTGTGGGTTCGAACCCGACCTGGTTTTTTGTGTTTGTGTGTGTGTGCGTTTTTTCCTCCTCTTTTCTCGAGAGGTTGCGGGTTCGAACCCGATCTTCTTTTTTTCTCTCCAAAACCTGGAGGTTCAGCGCCAGCGGTTTTTATTTATCCCTCCAGGTTTACTGAAGGTCCTCACAGCTTTATGGATTAGCTCTTTCGGTAGCGCGTCAAATATTTTTTGTCGCTGGGACATGCTTGGTTGTAGGGGATGCGCGTACAGGTTCGAATCCCCCCAGAAGCTTTTTGACTCACATGCGAAGCGAAAGTGAGTCTATGTACTCACCCGATTCGTCCGTCCAGGCGTCCGGGCGTCCGTTTAAAACTTTAACGTTGGATTTTTCTCGGAGACTATTAAGTCTATCAACACCCAATTTGGCATGATGGTGTATGATAACAAGGCGTACAAAAACATACACAGTGACTTGACCTTGCTTCAAGGTCAAGGTCGCAGGGGCCGTAAATGTTGTCTAAAAAACAGCAGTTTTTCACATTTTCTCAATTTTCTCTTAAGTTTTTCAGATTGGATATCTGACCTATATATGATATATAGGGCAAAGTAATTTCTATCTTTTGATACCAATTTGGTTGACCTTGCTTCAAGGTCAAGGTCACAGGAGCTCTTCAAAGTTGGATTGTATACATATTTTGAAGTGACCTTGACCCTGAACTATGGAAGATAACTGTTTCAAACTTTATAATTATGTGAAGCACATGTTATACTTTTATCATAAGACACATTTGGTCACATATCATCAAGGTCAAGGTCACTTTGATCCTTTTGAAATGTGACCAAAATGGGGTAGTGAACCACTAAAAGTGACCATATCTCATGGTAGAAAGTGCCAATAAGCACCATTGTGCTTCCTATGTCTTGAATTAACAGCTTTGTGTTGCATGATCTTGGATGACCTTGACCTTGGGTCAAGGCCACATGTATTTTGGTAGGAAAGATGTGTAAAGCAGTTCTTAGTGTATGATGTCATTGCTAGGTGTAGTTGTTTGACCTTGACCTTGAGGGTCACCTGAAGGTCAAGGTCATATAAAGGTCAAGGTCAAGCATGTGAGTCGTATGGGCTTTGCTCTTCTTGTTTTAAAAATGTGTGTATGGTATTCTCTCTCTCTCTCTCTCTCTCTCTCTCTCTCTCTCTCTCTCTCTCTCTCTCTCTCTCTCTCTCTCTCTCTCTCTCGAGAGAGAGAGAGAGAAAGAGGTGGCGTGTTCGAACCTTACTTTTTCCCTCCTCTTTTCTCGAGAGATTGCGGGTTCGAACCCGATCTTTTGTTGTTGTTGTTTTTGTTGTATTGATGCCAAAACCTGGAGGTTCGGCGCCAGTGGTTTTTATCAGAATTCTGGACAAATTACAGAAAATTAAATACAACACATACAATGCCCAGACTCCTCTCTTTTCAAACATGGTATGAAAATTTCAGGAAAGTATGTACTTGTAATATTCCTTCAGATTTCAATCCTGTCACAGTAAATCCTGTGAAAGATGTCCTTTTTTGATAAAGAACTGGACGCTCCAATCACAAGGCTGAGGTCTGAAAGGCGCTGAAACACTAAGGATATGGAAAGTCGGGTGGAAAAGAGAACTTGACTACTGATATACTGAAATGCTGCCGTACTTTCTGAAATTGCTCAACATGCTTTTTATATACAGGGATATTCCCCGAGATTTGGAGAGACTCTATCATAGTTCCTTTACACAAACAGGGAGCATATGATAACCATGAAAATTACCGAGGAATTGCTTTCACAAGCAGCCTCAGTAAAGCTTTCATGCATATCGTTAACCGCAGACTTCAGAAATGGGCTGACAGATACGATCTGATTAGAGAAGATGTAGGATTTAGAAAGGGATACAGGGCATTTGACAATATTGCCTTGTTATACAACATCATAGGAAGATACCTGGAGAAAAGAAAGAAAATGTATGTTAGATACGATCATTTTGAAAGGCCTTTGACACTGTAAAACGGTATATTCTGTGGGGCATCCTCGGAATAAAGCATTTAAGGTAAGCTACTAAATATTCGAAAGGCTAGGTTTAGCAAGGTGAGATACTGCTTGAGAGCGGAACAAGCCTACACTGACTCGTTTGAAAGCAACACGGGCTGAAGAACAAGGTTGCTAAATCAACCCGATCTTATTTTCCCACAAAATGGATCCTCTGATCGGAGAGATTTCATTCAATCAAAGACGCGGAATGCAGCTGTCAGCAAACACGCCTGACTTGAGGGCGCCTCTTTTTACTAGTGACGTCGGCCTTTAACACCAGTTCAGCTGCTTGAAAAGAACTTCTGACAGACTTGGACTAATCGTTAATAGTGATAAAGACTAAGGTCGTAGTTAATAGTGTAGCGGCACCAGCATTGACGGTGCTGGGGCTACGGTGCAGGTTTTGGGAACTTTTCCCCTGCCTCCCAAGTGTTGGGCGGCAGAGGCACAGAGGGACATGAAGTCAGTCGGTTCCCATTTCATCCATTTATTCAGTAGCTGCAAGAATGAGTCTGTACCCTATTCTGCTATACTCTACTCTGCTCTAAGCACAAGCGGTCACCTCAATATATCCCATAAAACCGGAAAACGCCGGGTTCCGGGGAGGGGTCAAGAGAAAGGCTTGGCATGGGACGGAGAGGGTGCGGGATGGGGGGTGGTACCAGGAATGCGTGGGAAGAGGGGGGGGGGGGGCAGAGTGGGCATCTGCTGTCCAAGGACTTGGGAGGGGCCAATGTAATGTTTTGATCTCCCGATCACATTGTATATCAAGGGAAGCTACTCCATTGGGAAATATTACACCCGGAGAGTGACCTCCTCGCACTCGGCATAACGGGTATGGCTTCAGTAGGCATTTGTCTCCAAGAGTCTGATGCGGGGATGGAATTGGAAAAGATGTTTAACGTGAAAGGAAAACAGTGCTGAGTGGGCAGCCGAACTGACCACATGGTGACAGACTGGACAATACGAGCGGCTCATGCACAGAAAGCAAAGTCAGCAAAGTGTTGTCACCCTGTTACAATATAATGGGAGGCCACACAGAAATGGTACCTTGGTGATAAACAGCTTAAAAATTTGGATGAATACAAATATTTAGGAAATGCACTGTCTACAAAACTCTGTTCAAATGTACTTGTATTGCAAACTTATATCGTTAACAGAGGAAGGACTCCTCCCATGGTCACGATGAGATCATTAAGAAATTCCCCCTTGTAAGGCTCATTGTATTCTTCAAACTATTTGATGTACAAATTCAACCAATACCGTTTTATGGCTCTGATATCTGGGGAATGGATGATTGTCAGACTGTAGAAAAAATATGTGTGCACTCAACATTTAAAAATATTTCTTCACGTTCTCTTAATGTGACACTAATGGTTGGTGTGCATATGGATAATCTTTATGGCCATTGACTATCATATACTACTATCCACAAGGTTTTCATACAAAACCCAGTCACCATGTTTTTGCAACCATAAATAATGTAAAAAGGGGAGAAACAACAACAAAAATAGACAACTGAGGAGTAAACTCAATTTCAATAACAAGTTTAATCAATAATAACAATTAAAAGAAAAGCCCAACCCAAAAATGGCCACCCCAAAAACAATAACACACTCCAGCCTTCACACGAGCCCAATGTAAACACTCGCTAGCCTCAATCAGGCAGGGTTTTACCGGCTTCTCAGAAGCGGCTCGGGCTCGGCCAATCACAGCAGCCGCTGAGGTTGACCTGGGCTCCGAGCCGTGATTTGCATACAACAACAGAGCTCTGTCCTGCTTGTGAATGGGTTCACTCTTACAGTGAATGAAAAAGACTTTCTCACTCCGCTATGTACGATAACGGCAGTAATAAGACAAAGTGGCGACCAGTATAACTCAATTCACTCGACAATGAATTAGTTCAAGCGTGTAGTGGCTCAGAGTTCCAATCGTGCTCTCTTGCAGCAAGGTGGGGATAGCGTCTCTACTAAACCTTCTGCTCAAGCTTACTCGGATAGCGTCCTTGAAACTGTCCAAATTGGTTCGACAACCACTTACTACTGGTACTTTGCAACACTAGGATCACAGTTCATCTCGAGTCCAGCTGTCACCCCCGACGGGTAAAGATTTATAAAAAGCCAATGCTTACCAAGGTAGTTCCTCTCTCCATAAGAAGACACACACATAAATCCAAATCAGCCAACCCTCTGTATCCTCAGTGTTAGGAGCGAATGAGGTTCCGACCTCAGGCCTCCCGGTCTCAGTGGCGTCTCTGGTAATCTGGGTGAGAACCGTCTTCTCACCCCCTCCCTTAGGTAGGTGGCTCCAAGCACCCCGGGCTCCTCCCAGCAGGTGGTCCCGGTAGGTCGAGTCACTCCGGCGACTCGAAGATCTCCCAGCAGACAGCGGCAGATGTCAGGCGATGGCAGCAGCAACAAAGGTCCAGGGATGACCTGCCTACCCCAACCCTAGACAAAAGCTTTACTCACTAGACCCGTGACTACTCTGGCGAGTCACACTATCGCACAGCACGGTGCATTACAAGAGAAAGCGAGGAAATGTTCTATAGGCAGAGCGTCTATCTATTGACCTTGACCCCTCCTAACATTCCTGACCTCTATCAAGCGGTCACAGGCGCGTGCCTACCGCAATCCACACGCTCGGCGTGTCACGCGTCAGCTTACGCGTATAGGTGAGGACAAATTCTCTTACAGGGCACATCAGAGAATTAAAGACTGCTCCTTAGCATCTTTTTACATTTACTACTGAGTCCTGACGAAGCGACTTCTGCTCGGCGACCCATAGCACAATAGCCCCACACCCAGTATACTGTACTCATTTGCTTCCCAGAAGGCAATACAGATACGACAGAAGGATAATCCCCTTTACAGATCCCTTCTAATTCCTATCACTCCCATGGACGTGATAATCTTGGAATTACTAACAAAAAGATAAGTTCCTTAAGCTCTCTAAGAAGAGGCTGAACAAATCAATTGAATCTACGAACTGAAGTACAAATGAATCGAATCTGGAAGAGACAAAAGGCATGTGTCACACACAGTAACCACAATCGGCCCCCTCTCACTCATCATTCATTCAACGGCGCGGCCCAGAATCGAGAATGATGAAAAACACGCCTTAACGTGGCGTTATTCAAAGAAACCCATTTGTTTTTCCTCCCCCGTTAATTGAGTGGCGCATTCCCTTTTTCCCATACTTTTTTCACAGAACAACTCGATGGCGAAACAAGAGATAAGTTTTTCCCCGCCCAACTCCCATTCAACGGTTCAACATCATGGCGTTTCCCCCCTCTCCCAATTAATTCCAATTAATTTACAACTAACCAACATACCTCATACAGATTCTTGAAAACGACGGTCGTCACCCTCGCAGTGGTGCCCACAGCGACTAGGTGCTAGCACACGCATGAGGCGGCATGCCTGCATGCGTGTCTATTAGCGGAGCGCGCTAACGACACATCTGCTCACTCAGACAGTAAGCGGTGAACTGACCCCAGGAGGCGCCAAACGCTCAACGGTCAGTGTCCTCGATCTCATTAGCCAATGAAATCGTTTGATACCTCTGATCACGAGGTCATAGCACGCGGACAAACGCGTGCGGGGACAAAGTCCACGGATTCATTTCCGTGACCTTAAGAAAAGAACATTCTATCCCACCCCCTGTTCGCGGTGTAAACCCCCCACCTCTTCCCAGGCGGGTAGCAACCGGCCGTGCCCTCTGACCCAAGTTACTAAAAATAACGCCCAGCGTCCGTCCTTAACGTACCAGTCAAAGACAATTGAACAGTTTAGGATTCTTTATTCTTTCCTTTCTCTTCCCTTGCGCAATCTTGCGACACTTAATGATATGGTGTATCGTATCGAGATCCTGATCGATTCTCCTCTGTGTTAATGATCGCTTACGCTGCTTGAAATATCGGTTGAAAATTTTAATATGGAGGACAGCCGATTGCCAAAAAGACTTTATGATCTAATGCTAATTTCATCTGATCATAAATGGCTTTGGACTGCAAAAGTGAAAAGATTCTTGGTGAACTGTGCTATCAAAAAGGTTTGATAAAACAACAGGTCATCGACGAAACTAACTTTCTAGGGAACAATAGGAACAAGCTGACAAATAAGTTCTAAGAAGAATGGAAGAAAAGGATTATGCGTAGTAGTAGATATGTTTTATTAACAGGCAGTTTAAACGATCCAGGGGAGTCGAACAGTATCGTTACGAAATGGACAAAAATATTTAGAGATATATTCGTTCGTTTTCAAATGGGCATTACTGAGTCGTTTATTCATAAATTTAGATTTGCCACAGTTAATGTGCAGAGATTATGTCCATTATGTAGAGAGAGATGGAGACAAAAGATCGTTTTTCTGCTGAGATGCCCTGCATTTTGTGAGTTATGAGAGCTCTACTCGTATTTGCGATCAAGCAAGCAAGTGAAAAAAAAATCGGCAAGCATGGATCGATATAAATCCTTTTCACGAAGACAACATGCGTGGATTTTGCTGAGCATGACAGTTTTTTCGTGGACTAATGAGGGGACATGCATCTTCACAGAATGTTTGATAGTATTGTTAATCCACACATGTTAGAAAGTATTTTGACATGCGTACTATACGATTTTAAAAGGGCTGCAGGCCTTATCAATACATTTCTTCGTTTGGTTCGTTTGGTTTTCCTCCCTCCCTCCTCCCTTCTCTCTCTGTGTCTCTCTCTGTCTCTCTCTGTGTGTCTCTCTCTCTCTCTGTCTCTCTCTGTGTCTCTCTGTCTGTCCCTGTCTCTGTCTCTGTCTCTCTCTCTCTCTGTCTCTCTCTCTCTCTCTCTCTCTCTCTCTCTCTCTCTCTCTCTCTCTCTCTCTCTCTCTCTCTCTCTCTCCTCTCTCTCCTTCTTCCCCCCTCTTTCTCTCCCCTCTCTACTCTCCCCCCCCTCCCCTCCCCTCTCTCTCTTTCTCTCTCTCTCTCTCTCTCTCTCTCTCTCTCTCTCTCTCTCTCTCTCTCTCTCTCTCTCTCTCTCTCTCTCTCTCTCTCTGTCTGCTCGCGCGCGTGTCTCCCAGCATTGCACTTTTTCTTTACGTTACTTAGGTGCATGTTTTTCTTTACGGCATGTGGTGCTTGCTTCCTCACACTTTTTTGTTTTTAACAAGTTATTGTATGTCCAACGCAGTTGTACGGCTGTGGATGTATTTTTTTCCAGTTGCAAGTTTTCGTGACATGAATTACTATTGTTGCGTTACTCATTGAGATCTGTGGCATTTCCATTAATGTTGTATTGTGTTTTACAGAGCACTATTATAAGTGCCGACAAGGAAGCTGATCTATACTATCGAGTCTGTTCAGGGTCATTTAAGGTAAGTTTCAATCAAAGATTGGTTGCTCCCGGCTCACAGAAGCAGAATTTGTTTAATTGTTTCTTTGTTCATTTCTTTTTTCCTCCGTTCGTTTGTTCGTTCATTCGATTGTTTGTTCGTTTCACGCTGCTTTGATTGAGAGAAGAGCATACAGTCAATATATGATGAATCTTAACATTGATCTGAAGCTCACTATGCTTTAGATCGAAGGAGCTGAGTGAACTAGACTGCATTCAAATAATATGGTCGGTAAGCACAACAATAACAACAGTATTGTAGAGACAGATGGATCATGTTATCTTTGACGTTTGCCCAAATGTCCTCTGCGCACTGCTTTCGCTTAACCCAACGAATGCAAACAAGAGGCTTTCGCCAGGCATTTCGTAACAGTGCAACTCTTATTTTAGGTGCTATTCAGCGCCCACATTTCTAGCTGCAACGTCCACTGCTAGGCATAGCTGATGATCAAAAATCTCTGGCTCAGATTGAGCTGCAACGCCTGGCGAGATGGCTTTCGGGGCCTTCTCCAGTTGCTCTATCAATAGCGCCCCTTGGCAGCCAAAGAGGTTCCCAGGGGACGTCGGGACAGGACCCAGGCCACACAGGCCCGACCGATCGTGCGCTGAAATCCCGCTGGACAATCCACAGCCCAATCTGAGAGCAGCAATGAACAGCACACGGAAGTCCACATCCAGTTCCTCAGAAATATCTTTACACACACCGACCCCGTAAAAAAAGAATAAAGTTCACCCCTCGCAGCTTAATAGTGGGCTAATGGCCAATTTATGCACAGTCTTGTTTCGCGTTCACCAGGCGATGACGAATCCGCATGTGAAAAGGTGACGCCATGTCTGGCAACCAGAACCAGGATTTCCTCATCCGACCCATGAAGCTCTGTCTTTCTCACAGGACTACACCGCGAATCTGTCGGATTTCCCTTCTATGGTTTTTCATCATCCACCCCCTTCGGAAAGCTGTGTAATTGTCCGTACCAAAGCAACATGGGTGCAACCGTTTAAGGTGCAGAGTACTTGGGCTACTAACCCTTAACCTCCTATAGTACATTCCATGGATGTCAGAAGCACTCGATTCGAGTGCAGGGCTATCAACGAAGGACCATTTGCAAAAACGAAAGGTGAATGAATCAACGTGAAGCCAACAAAGCACGATCGCAAATTTACAAACATTGATTCCCAAAGGCCAAGGCAGTTAAGTGCTATTGCAGTCATCTACTCTGCAGTGACATTTGCGTTAAGGTTTACACAAATGTTTATTTTAACTTTGAACAAGGGCCTGGTGGTTTTTGACTCACATGCGAAGCAAAAGTGAGTCTATGTACTCACCCGTTTCGTCCGTCCGGGCGTCTGGGCGTCTGTGAAAAACTTTAACGTTGGATTTTTCTCGGAGGCTATTAAGTCTATCAACACCCAATTTGGCATGATGGTGTATGATGACAAGGCGTCAAAAAACATGCATAGTGACTTGACCTTGCTTCAAGATCAAGGTCGCAGGGGCCGTAAATGTTGTCTAAAAAACAGCCATTTTAAACATTTTCCCAATTTCCTCTGAAGTTTTTGACATTGGATATCTGACCTATATATGGTATATAGGGCAAAGTAATTCCTATCGTTTGATACCAGGTTGATTGACCTTGCCTCAAGGTCAAGGTCACAGGAGCTCTTTAAAGTTGGATTGTATACATATTTTGAAGGGACCTTGACCCTGAACTATTGAAGATAACTCTTCCAAACTTCATAACATTGTAGTACACATGTTATACTTTCATACTAGGTCACCCGTGTTGTCCGTCCGGGCGTCCGGTCCGGGCGTCCAGGCGTCCGGGCGTTCTGTCATCCGTGAAAAACTTTAACGTTGGATTTTTCTCGGAGACTATTAAGTCTATCAACACCCAATTTGGCATGATGGTGTATGATGACAAGGCGTCAAAAAACATGCATAGTGACTTGACCTTGCTTCAAGGTCAAGGAGCTCTTTAAAGTTGGATTGTATACATATTTTGAAGTGACCTTGACCCTGAACTATTGAAGATAACTCTTCCAAACTTCACAACAAAGTAGTACACATGTTATACTTTTATCATGAGGCACATTTGGTCACATATCATCAAGATCAAGGTCACGTTGACCCTTATGCAATGTGACCAAAATGGGGTAGTGAACCACTAAAAGTGACCATATCTCATGGTAGAAAGTGCCAATAAGCACCATTGTGCTTCCTATGTCTTGTATTGACAGCTTTGTGTTGCATGACCTTGGATGACCTTGACCTTGGGTCAAGGTCACATGTATTTTGGTAGGGAAAATGTGTAAAGCAGTTCTTAGTGTATGATGTCATTGCTAGGTGTAGCTGTTTGATTTTGACCTTGAAGGTCACATGGATGTCAAGGTCATGTAAAGGTTAAGGTCATGTCAAGGTCACGTCAAGGTCAAGGTCAAGCATGTGAGTCGTATGGGCTTTGCCCTTCTTGTTGTTTTATTTTGGCGAGTTCTTTCATCTATTTGCAAACTACAGCAAATGCAAATGATGGCAGCTCCCTTAATAACATGCATATATGTTGTGAAGGTTCTAGATCATCGCGGCACTGTCGGTTTGTTTATATGGGTCAGGTTATTGAGAGCTCTATATCTTGTGAAGGTTCTAGATCGTCATGGCATGATCGGTTTGTTTATATCAGACAGGTCATTGCCTTGGCATGCGATCGAGTCAGGCTAAGATTATCTTGTTGTGTCACGTGACAGCAGTTGATTTCCAGCTCAAACGAGAGACTATTCGAGCAGCTTCATTTACGAAAGATCTGGAACCTGTGTTTAGGTATAAAAGGCGCGACAAAGCGAGAGAGAGGCAGACACGACTGAGAGACGAGAGACGACGGAGACACGAGTGAGACAGACGAGCAGCAGATGCAACAGAGTTAAGGTGAGAGCTTAACTAGTCCTCCTTGTAAGGAGTGAGTCCTCTGCGGTACTGCACATGAGTGAAGTTGCTACGAGTACGACAGTGTTGTTTACTAAGTTTCACTCCTGTGTAGCGACCAGTGCATGAATAAAGTTTATCGAAAACGACCACCATCGTTTGTAACTTCGACTTCCCAGCGGAAGCTAGGACAACCCCTGTACAACAAGAGAAGAGTGCAACAGCTGTTCCCGAGATGGCAAACAATTGAAGTATGGACGGCGAGAAACGCGTGACTCGATCAGCCACACTCGCGGAGGCGACAGAGAAACCGACGGAAGACATCGCAATGATGATGAGACTTCCTCTCGACCAACAAAAGGAGGAAAAACGACACCGAGAATGGAAGGAGGCAGAGGAGAAGGCAGACCACGAACGGAAGGAGGCAGAAGAGAAGGCAGACCGCGAACGGAAGGAGGCAGAGGAGGCTGCATACCGCAAATGGAGAGAACAACAAGAAGCCAAACGTCAGGAAGAGTTGCTGCAGACCATCAAAGCCGGGAAAGAGGGACTGCAGAGGGAAATCGAGGCAGTAAGCTTTCACCTAGGAGAGGAGGTAGATCACATTGATGCTAACCTCCAGCAAGAAGCAGCACGCCTCGACTCCCTTGAAGGGGAAGTAACCCGGTTTGACACCGTTATCTGCAGACTGGAGAAAAAGCTGGAAGAAAAGGTCAGAAGCTTTCTCCTATCATCGGGATGGACAGCGTGGACATATCAAGTGTTATATCTGCAATAAGACTGGCCACATCACTCGCCGCTGTCCACAGAGGAAGGAGAAAGCCACCAATTCCCAGGAAAACTCCACCCTGCACCGGCTCAAGAGCGTGCGCGTCGACCGAGCCAGACCGGCGATCGAAGTTCACATCAACGGCAACCGTTACCAGGCGCTGATTGACTCAGGAGCGACCATTTCTGTGTTGAGGGCTGGTCCGTGCCCCTTCAAGTGGAGAGAAGTATCAGTGATGGTGCTCACTGACGTCATGCACAGACCGATCCCTGTGCACGGCGTCGTGACAGTGAAGGTGAAGGCCGGTGAGCTTGTTATTTCTCACCCCTCCGTGATCGCCGATGTAGAAGATGACGTCATCCTGGGGATATACTTTCTGCATAAGCATTGCTGCGTGATAGACTGGAGACGGTCCCTCCTGCTGATTGATGGGCACCACGTGCAGTTGAAGGGTCTTGTGGGTGAAGGGAATGCTTCACTGCGGCCCTCGGGAGCGTTGAGGCGGATCGCCGCTCAAGAGACGCCTCTGGCAGCGGCACAGAGACAGGACCCTGACCTGCAGCCCATCATCCGCTGGATGGAGGACAAGCCTGTTCTCCCACCCTGGAGGAAGGTCACCGTTGCTAGCCCTGTCACCAAGGCGTACTGGACCCAGTGAGATGCCCTGCAGCTGACGGATGGAGCGCTGTACAGAAAGTGGATTGACGAGAAGGGAGATACCTGCCTCGTTCTCACTGTTCTGCCGAGAGCCATGCAGAGGGAAGAGCTGAGACAGCTACACAACGACCCAGCAGCTGGTCACCTTGGAAGGCAGATGACCTACCGACGCGTCTGTGAGCGGTACTTCTGGATCGGTCGGCACAAGTCCGTTCGCAACTGTGTCGGCGCTGTGCCATCTGTGCCTCATGGACAAGACCCCACAGTCGTCGTAGTGGCCCTAGCAAGACTGACAGTAATGCAGTGGTTGCCAGGCCATTGGTGGATATCCCCCGTGAAGTGTCCGAGGGTGTGAAGCCGCTCCAAGGTATGCTGCAGGCAGTGCAAAAGTCCTCAAGGACACAGCTGCAGCGGAGCATGGACGGAATGAAGTCTGGTTACGACCGCAAGGTCGATCACCAGACCTCCCCTGATGAGACTGCACCATGGTTCCCCAACCCACGGACTGAGAAGGGATGCACCACCAAGCTGGCCCGGCCACAGGCAGGCCATTAAGTGGACCGTGCCTGTCTCTGGAGGTATCAGGGAGACCTATCGCCAGACTGGTGGCACTCACCACGGCGCCACCCTGATCCAACCGATCACGACGAGCCCACAAAGAGAGACGCTGAATCAGGGCCTTCCTCGGAAGACGAGAGCGAGGATGGAGCGACCCCTGAGGACGTACAGACATACACGCGGCGAGGGTGGTGTGTGAGTCGCCCATCTCACTTCCTGTGAGGAGTTCTGTACTTTTCAGTGACAGTGTGGACAGTGGTCTTGCAGCCATTGACCCCATGGACTGGGCAGAAGCTACCGCAAGGAAGCTTACGCCCATGTGTCAGGTCTTGCATCTATGCCCCTCACTCTCTAATTCATGGACTACCTGGACTGCAAATTGACTTTTCTCGGTATTTTATTGTTTTTGTTAGGTGTTAGTTCATGATGTTTTGTAAATTTAATTGAGGAGTTGTATATGTAGTGAGACCGACGAGGTCGTTTCGGTTTTTAGATGAGGAGCTATGTTGTGAAGGTTCTAGGTCGTCGCGGCATGGTCGGTTTGTTTATATCGGTCAGGTCATTGCCCTGGCATGCGATCGAGTCAGGCTAAAATTATCTTGTTGTGTCACGTGACGTCAGTTGATTTCCAGCTCGAACGAGTGACTATTCGAGCAGCTTCATTTACGAAAGATGTGGAACCTGTGTTTAGGTATAAAATTCGCGACAAAGCAAGAGAGAGACAGACATGACTGAGAGACGACGCAGACACGAGTCAGACAGACGAGCAGCAGATGAGACAGAGTTAAGGTGAGAGCTTAACTGGTTCTCCTTGTAAAGGAGTGAGTCCCCTGCGGTACTGCACATAGAGTGAAGCTGCTACGAGTACGACGGTATTGTTTACTCATTTTCATCGCTGTGTAGCGACCAGTGCATGAATGAAGTTTATCGAAAACGACCACCATCGCTTGTAACTTCGACTTCCCAGCGGAAGCTAGGAGAACCCCCGTACAACAAGAGAAGAGTGCAACACACAGAAACATGCGAGGCTTGGAAGTGCTGGCCTTTTATGCATCAGAGCTGTGATCTCATGATGGGAATAAGATATCAACGGTGCAACTGCTTACTCTGGAGTCTCAGCAACACGTGGTTTGCAGGGGATCAAAGAAGAGCGCAAAACATTAGAGCGAAGCTGTAATTATCAGACAGACAGCTTGTCAGAATACTTTCTACATCGCTCTCTCAGACGAGCTAAGCATTCCAAGCCACCCTGCCAAGCAGCCGTTCCAGTTCTGCTATTTCGCGGCGCTGTTACTCTTTTCACGAGGAAATCTGGAAGCTGTGTGTACCTTTATCAAAGCGATTTTTTCAGCAGTCGCTATCATCCTGTATTTGAGGATGAGTGGAACCCCGCTTGCAGCAGTTTCCATGCCATGATCTAAGCTGCAAAAGATGATGGGACTACGTTTGAACTCTCGATCAAATCATGTAAGACGTTAATCTAGCAGCCAAAATGAATGTCTTTTGTTTACTTCCGTGCAAAAATGAAGTCAATTAACTAAATTGTCACGGACAGTTGAACAGCGTCTGCTGTTGAGGGCGATAACGTAAAATACGAAGGTTTACGAGAACGTCAAACACTGCTTCTTTCAATCAGTT
>JAWQFJ010015696.1:57500-80000 GCA_034096865.1 Theodoxus fluviatilis
AAGTTGCAGAGCAGGGAACATTAAGGGTAAGCTTATTAAGTATGAGTGAATTCCGCGATCTTCTCTGTGAAACGTTGCAACCGAACCACGCACAGACAAATAAAAGACCGATAATACAATCAACTGGGCCAGAGATTGTAAGAACAAGAAGAATGTTTGAGCGGTCAAACAAAGGAAGAATGAAGGAACTAGGCATCTGAACCGTAGAATGAACGAAGTGTTGCGAACGTCATATTCACAGTGTTGTGTAGATTTGGGGGTTCCATTAGCTTGCGCCAGGAAAGTCGAAAATCCAAATTCAATTGTCGTTTTGCAAACACTTATTCATACACTTCTCGATTCAGAGTGATACAATCAGTTCACAGCAATTAATGCAATTCACTTTCAGGGCTCGATCACTATTATCGCACTCTCACCTGTCTTCTCTCTCTCTCTGTCTCTCTGTCTCTCTCTCACTCTGTCTCTCTCACTCTGTCTCTCTCTCTGTCTCTCACTCTGTCTCTGTCTCTGTCTCTGTATATGTCTCTCTCTCTCTCTCTCTCTCTCTCTCTCTCTCTCTCGTCCTGCCGCCGCCATCGAAGTAAGACGTATTCAGATTGAGCTCCTACCTGACTGTCGTACTACTAAGGATTTACAGAGTGCTGGAACGTCATGTTTGAGGAGAAGCTTCCTGTTGTCCTCCGCAACGCGGTGAGGGAACTTTCCAACACACATTTGTTGAAAAATTGGCATATTGACGCAAATTCCAGTTGTGTGTCTGTGACATTGATTTGGAAGAGTCCATCATCGGCCAGTAACAGGAGTGTGCAGCTGTTGCCCAACCAACACGTCAAATCCACCAGGAATTCTCCTTCGAAGAGAGCGCGGGACTACCAGCGACTACAGGCATTCCGAAAAAAGTGTGGCGAAGACAAACGACAAAGACAAAGAGCGGAATCTCAGCCTCTTGTCCACCCACAGGAGATGGCACCCCTATCTACACAGAGAATGGAACTTCCCGTGTCATCATGTGAAACTGACGACTCAGATGTGTCCTCTGAACTCTTCGTGTTTGCGAGCGTTGCATGCACCGACCCTGATAGTCCCAGTGAACTAAGGTGCACACTACACGCAACAGCACGTGAAAATCCTGCACAAGCTACACTGCTAACCACAGACATAGAATCAACAGTGATTGCCAATAGTTCTGTCAGACGTGTATCAGCCGAAGTCACGACTCTTGAAAACCACTTGCAGTGCGCCCTCGACGGAGCCATGTTTGTGGGGGACATCAGCACATTCGAAGTGTTGCGACAGCTAGAGAGGACAAGAAACACACCAGGTCCTGTTTCTGCTTGGTGCGATGCGTGCGCGCTGCCATTGAGAGAATGGAAAGAATGCCACGCTTGCAAGAATGTGAAATACTGCTCTGACTGTTTTGCGAGGACTGACCACTCAGGACACACACCTGCGACATAGTCCATGCATTGTTGTAACCCCCTGCTTTGCTTCCACTGTAACCTGTCTAAAGTAGGTCATCATTTCAGCAGTGTTATGGTTATAAGTCTGTTCTGCTGGTCGTTGTCTATGCCATATTTATCTCGCACCAGAGCGTAGATACCTAAGTAGACCAGGTACACGCCTTTTGGATGTATGTTTGTCATTTACGAGTGCTAAACGTTCTCGAGTGAAAGTCTCTTAATGCCTTTTCAGTTGTTTGTTCGACTTGCATTGGTTGCCGCAGGTTTCGTGCTATTTTCGCATGGAGGTTCCACCGCCACATGGATGTGCAGTGTGTGTGTGTGTGTGTGTGTGTGTGTGTGTGTGTGGTTAGGGAGTGTCTCATATGAGTGGATACCTGGGCGGCTGTGAAATAGGTTTCACCATCTTGCTACTGTATCTGTGTTTCCCATAGACATGGACAATGTTGCGGGGCCCCCCCCCCCCCCCCCCCCCCCCTGCAGTCGTTTGTTTTACTTGGATGGGTTGTATTAGTTAATTTGTGCCGTCTAGCGGTGTGTGGATACTTCATCACTATCTGATCAGGACAAACTCGCACAGCTCGATGTCCAGTAAAAGTAAATGTATTTTTGTTAGTATGAAGGTTGTATGATTTTAAAATATTGTTTTATGTTTGATTAGCATTGCCACCTCGAAGATTACGCTTTTACGACGGTGGGTAGTCGAAGAGTCAGCATTGGACGCCATCTTGGCGTGCGCACACTTGTTCAGTGTTGTTCAGGAGGGCGCAGTTTCAGCTCTCCGTGAGCTCGCGCGAACTCACTGAGTACTCTGCGCCTCCTGAACACGCCTCTGGGCCCGTATTCACAACGGCGATTTATCTTTTTAACACTCGATTTATACCCTAGCCCCGCGTTATCTTGATCGGTTAGATAAGGTACGCTCGTCAGAGGATCCTAGGTTGCGCTTTGCTATATATACTGGTTTCCAGCCAAGGGAGAGCGGAACAGGCAGTTGGAATCGTCTGAGTTTAGAGATAAATCGGAGTTAAAATAAATCGCCGATAAATCGCCGTTGTGAATTCGGGCCCTGGTGTGTTTTTTGTCCTCTCTAGCTGTCGCAACACTTCGAATGTGCTGATGTCCCCCACAAACATGGCTCCGTCAAGGGCGCACTGCACGTGTTTTTCAAGAGTCGTGACCTCGGCTGATACACGTCTAACAGAACCATTGGCAACCACTGTTGATTCTATGTCTGTGGTTAGCAGTGTAGTTTGTGCAGGAGTTTCACGTGCTGTTGCGTGTAGTGTGCACCTTAGTTCACTGGGACTATCAGGGTCTGTGCATGCATCGCTCGCAAACACGAAGAGTTCGGAGGACACATCTGAGTCGTCAGTTTCACATGATGACACGGGAAGTTTTATTCTCTGTGTAGATAGGGGTGCCATCTGTTGTGGGTGGACACGAGGCTGAGATTCCGCTCTTTGTCTTTGCCGTTTGTCTTCGTCACACATTTTTCTGAATGCCTGTAGTCGCTTGTAGTCCTGCACTCTCTTCGAAGGAGATTTTCTGGTGCATTTGACGTGTTGGTTGGGCAACAGCAGCACACTCCTGTTACTGGCCGATGATGGACTCTTCCAAATCAATGTCACAGACACACAACTGGGATTTGCGTCAATACGCCAATTTTTCAACAAATGTGTATCTGAAAGTTCCCTCACCGCGTTGCGGAGGACAACAGGAAACTTCTCCTCAAACATGACGTTCCAGCACTCGGTAAATCCTTAGTAGTACGGCAGTCAGGTAGGAGCTCAATCTGAATACGTCTTACTTCGATGGCGGCGGCTGGACGAGTGAGAGAGAGAGAGAGAGAGAGAGAGAGAGAGAGAGAGAGAGAGAGAGAGAGAGAGAGAGAGAGACAGAGAGAGACAGAGAGAGAGAGAAAGTTTTTCAGTTCGAGTGCTTGTCAATCTCTTCGCCTTTCTGTGACTGTGTCTCCCTTTACAAAACTCCCACCTCACCGTCAACCCCATCTCTCTCATTATCTTTCTTTCTCTTTCTTTCTCGTTCTTTCTTTCTTTTTCTTTTTCTTTCTTTTTCTTTTTTTCTCTTTCTTTCTCTCTATCTTTCTAACTCTGTCTTTCTAACTCTGCTTCTCGCTCTTTCTCTCTCTCTCTCTCTTTCTCTTTCTCTCTCTCATTCTCTTTCGTTCTCTTTCTTTCTCTTTCTCTCTCTCTCTTTCTCTCTCTCTCTCTCTCTCTTTCTCTCTCTTTCTCTCTTTCTTTTCCTTTTCTTCTCTCGTGCGTCCCATTCCCCTGGGGCGAGGACCACTTCTGGACGTCTGCCCAAATTGCCGGACAAGACAGCCCGCACCAAGGGGGGCAAAAGGGCCTCTGCCCCCCGGGGCGACAGCCGTCTCCTGCCCCGGTCCCGGCCCCAGCGTCAGGCCATGACCAGACAGAGCTGATCCTCGCCCTCATCCCGACCCTGGGGCACGGAGAAGCTTTTTGATAAGGAAATGAGATGATTTCTTTTTGTACGGCGTCTCTGCCGGATTGTGATGTCTTTGATCCATTGGCAGGCGGAGAGTGAATGAGAGGGAAGAAAGGAAAGAGAGAATGAGGGGGCGTAGGTGGAACTAGGGAAGAAAGAGAAAGAGAGAGAAAGAGACAGAGAGAGAGAGAGAGAGAGAGAGAGAGAGAGAGAGAGAGAGAGGAGGGAGATATATATTTCCTTCCTGTAATGAAACCGGTTCATACAATTTTTTCAAAGGAAGATGCAATAGAAACAATCAGTGCAGTTCATTTCTGGCATTGTCCACAAATTGAAGATATCGATTGATGCGTAATGTTTGGCTGTGTGTTCATTCCTTCTGTGAAAATGTGTGAAGAGTCAGAGGTTTTTTCCTGACACGTCAACATTGAAACCTTCGACAATAAATCCGTTGAAATAGTTATGTAATTATATAAACAAATGAATATGATATTGAAGAACTAATATTTGTTTGTGAGCCGCCAGAAACGGCTTTAACCATTATCAATCAGATTTTTTTTTTCGCCGGGATTGTTTCATATTGTGCAGTTTTTCATTTTAGATACAATGGTGATTTTAATTTCAGCAGTGTGGCAATGGAATGTCGATAATGTATCTTCAATGATTCATTATTGTGTGTGTGTATGTGTGTGTGTGTGTCTGGGTGTATGTGTGTGTGTGTGTGTGTGTGTGTGTGCGTGCGTGTGCGTGTGCGTGTGTGTGTGTGTTTATGTGTTTGTATGTGTGTGTGTTTTATGTGCTTGTATGTGTGTGTGTATTTATGTGCTTGTATGTGTGTGTGTCTGTTTGTGTGTCTGTGTGTGTGTATGTGCGTGCGTGTGCGTGAGCGTGCGTGTGCGTGTGCGTGTGCATGTGCATCTGTGTGTGTGAGTGCGCGCGCGCGCGCGTGTGTGTGTGTGTTTATGTGCTTGTATATATGTGTGTGTGTTTTAAGTGCTTGTATGTGTGTGTGTTTATGTGGTTGTATGTGTGTGCGTGTGCGCATGCGTGTGCATGTGTGTGCGTATGTGTGTGTATGTGTGTGTTTGTGTGTGTGTGTGTGCGTGTGTTTATGTGTTTGTATGTATGTGTGTGTGTACGCACTCGCTTGTGTATTTGTTTGCAAGTATGTGTGTGTGTATGTATGTATGTATCTGTGTGCTTTCGGGTCCTTTACCAGATAAATTAACAAAGATAGGTCGTGACAAATCTTCCGACTAATAGTATTCTTTCTTTATTTTAAAACTTTTGGCCCTGAAAAGGGCCGTTTGTTTCTTGGTCCCGAGATAAATAAAGTAATTTAACCCTTAGCATGTGCCTCTAATCTGCATAATTCCAAACCCCAAACTATTTCAATGATAGTTTATGAGAGCCATACATGTTATCATTAATATCTTGTCAAGCCTGTCTGACCATGTACTCCGAATGGGCAACCGTAGCACCCGACAGCGCTCTTCCTCTAAAATGAAAAAACCACGCCATTCTTCCTTTCTCAGCTTTAAAATAACTTAATTAAGACTTTGCAACGGCGTCCTGCTTAAATTAATACGTGTTTGTCGTGCTCAACATAATATAACAGATTGTACGACTTTCCTGTCCTTTACGGTATGCGATTTCTCGTAAGCTCCGCAATTCTACGTGTAGGTAGCTTTGGTGCAAATCATTGACACCATGACTTAATTCTTTCGAATCTTCAGAATATTGTGGCAAAGAACTGGATTAAGACATCGTGTTTGAGAAAATGCACGTGAATCTGCAGAAATGTCGCGCACATTATTCTAGTCGTTGTTTGAAAAACCGTAGGAGATCCCCATTGTTTCCAAAGCTGCTTAATCTAACAACCTGCAATCGCCGCTTAAAAACCTCTTCATAGCTCTGGTACTTTCAGAAGCCTGCTCCAGCAAAAGATCCGATCAAAGATCTTTCAGAAACGTACATATGATAAAGATACAATTATTTACCAGTCTCTTTGTGTCCTACTATTCAGTCTCTAGCGAAAGATCCTTCAGAAACGTACATATCAATAATAAACATGGAATTGAGGTTGCTTCTTTTAAAACGATTTTTTTCTTGTTTGGCACGTCATGGACATTGAACCAACACTCACACAATCACACAGAGGGGAAGGTGCATCATGGACGTTCACCTTCTACGTGTACATTCATCCATCATTATATTATCATATCATTATATTATTCATATCACAAAGATACAACTCTTTACCAGTCTCTGTGTCCTGCTACACATGAACAATCTTCGCCAGCGTCGACAGGTTCCCACCTTGCCACGCTTTGTGGCGGGCGGAGGAGGGCCTCTCCAGAAATGAGGTTCGGGGAGCGAGGACCCCTCCTGGGTCAGTCTCGCTTCCGACTCTGGGCCGCGGGCGTCCTGACAGCGGTGGCAACCGCACGCAGAGGGGAACATTTTCCGGCTGAGTGTCTCCCCTGTCGGTACGCTCCTCGTCGCCAGCCTCTGCAGCCACTTGGGCGCGAAATTGAGAGATAATGGCCAGAGGCTATTGGAAATTAGCGCGATGAGAAAAATACTAGAAATTTGCATTCCGTTTAATGAGCGTTTTCCATTGAAAAGGCATGTCCAAGGCAAGGGACTTCCCGCGGAGTTGAAATTTAATTGTTGTGGCAATACACGGACTCGTGGAAGGCATTCTCTCGTGGAGTTTACTAATTCGTGTAATCGGCACGTCCCTAATTGAATATTACGAGTGGGAGAGGGGGAGGCGGGGGGGGGGGTGTGGAGGGGGGGGGGGCAGATAGCTCGGGGCAGGGTGGAGAGAGAGAAAGAGGCAGCCGTGTCCCACGTCTTCACGCTCCAAGACGCAGCAGAGGAGCCTACGGTCACCAGGGAGGTATTGGTGCCATGCGTAGACAGACATGTATGGGAACACCAGTCTTCCCGCCCAAGGCGGTTGTGTTCTTGCTCTCTTTCTTCCAAGACATGAGACGTTCTGTTGTTGCCATGTGGTCGCCAAGGCAACCCCCCAAAATCATGATTTATTTTGTCTGGTGTTTTGTTGGGTTTTCCTTAGCTTGTCGGTTTCTTATCTCCCTTGTCTTGTGTTTTGTTTCCTCCCTCTGTCTTCTTCAGCTTTTATTTTCATTGTTCTCGGTGTTTTCCTATATACCTTTCTCTCTCTTTCTCTCTCTCTCTCTCATCTCTCTCTCTCTCTCTCTCTCACACACACACACACACACACACGTACACACACTAACACACACACACACGCGCGCGCACACACGCACTCATGCACACAAACATACATTCACACATACACACACACACGCACGCACACGCACGCACACGCTCGCACGCACGCACACAAACACAAACAGACACACTCATGCGCGCAAACACACTCATGCACACAAACACAGACTCACCTATACACACACACACACACACGCACGCACACACACGCACGCACGCACGCACACTTACACACACTGTTACACTCAGTGTAAAGCAATCAACTGCCCGTCGAGCAGTAACAGTAGCATTCAATATCCTCTCCAATGTTCTTATTCTTTATGCTATTTGCTTTGCGTGATTATTATCGTGACCTTTGAACCATCAGCTGTGCCTCTCTGTGCGTTCCTGTGGGCGAAGTCCTCCCATGACCTCGATGGGAATATGTCAGCAGTCTCCCTCGGTGTCGCTGGCATGGAGAAGAGAAGAAAACCAACATTTGGATTCAACTATCAGCGCTCTTCAGAGGGCATTTTTTGCGAGAAGAATGCAAGGGCCTCTCCTCTGTTTTTTCCTGTCTGGGAGTGAGACACCAATACTGTTTGCTCGGATGATGCATGGACGTCTTTAGCTCGCCACGAGGAGGACTCCAAATTAGACGGTCTGTTTTTCGCCTCCATCTCTTTCCAAAACCCCTTTTAATCCTCAGAAACTCCCTTTCCTCTCATCTCCCTCCCCCACCCCTTTCCACATCCCCCCCCCACTTCCCCTCTTGCCCCCTCCGCTCCCCCTCTACCCCCCTCCCGCATCCCCTTCGCCCCACCTCTACACACTCTCCGCTCCCCCTTCACTCCCCCTCCCCTCCACTCCCCCTTCAGCCCTCCAACTACCCCCTCCACTACCCCCTCCCCACCCCACCTCGACTCGCTTCTCTTCAAACGGGTCCCTTCTCGCTCTGTTGTCTGATTCCGCCATAACTGTGAGTGTTCGATACTCCGCACCACGTGACTGCTGATGGCTCTTCTATTGCGCAGCTAATCCTGACGAGAAGAGATGGAGGTGGGGTGGGTGGGTGGTGGTGGGTGGGTGGGTGAGGGGGGTGCTTTTGGAGTGAGAGGGGTGAGATGGAGGAATGGAGATGGGGTTGAGGGGAGCCAGGGCATTCAATTAGCCTGTGATTTGGAAAAGGGGGTTGGTGGAAGTTGAGGGGAAAGGGGTTGGTTAGGGAGAGCAAATCGGTTCTCCAGAGAGAGAGAGAGAGAGAGAGAGAGAGAGAGAGAGAGAGAGAGAGAGAGAGAGAGAGAGAGGGGGGGGGGGGGGGGGGGCGGGGCGGGGGAAAGAGAAAAAGGAAGGCGAGACAGAAAGGACCTTGCATGTGTTAATAAGGGCATGTCATCCTGATTCACCTGCCTCTGCATTCTTCTCTTTGTTCGTCACCATCCCTCCGTGCAGCTGCAACTCTTTCCGCCTTAGACTGTCACAGCATCCTTCTCCATGTCAGCTTCTTTCTATATTTCACTCAAGCTGCATCAGCCTCTTCAATTCATCCGTATCTTCCTCAGCCTCTCCGGCACAGTGTCGTATTACATTACCTTATTATTTGTCACAGTAACCATGTGTGGTTTCGGCTGTTTTTATGCTGTCTGTTTATTTCTTAATCTGAGTGTATGTTTGAATGTCAAGATGTTCGTAAGCGATTTTGCGATCTTTTTGAGTTGACATTTCTGTGTGTTTATTTTGCTATTGTCCGTGCATCTGGAGGCGTGTCGATCTGTATATACCTGTTCATCTTTCTGTGTATCTTTCTGTGTATCGGTCTGTCTGTCTGTCTGTCTGTCTGTCTGTCTGTCCGTCCGTCCGTCCGTCCGTCCGTCCCTCCCTCTTTTCCTCTCTCCCTCCCTCCCTCCCTCCCTCCCTCCCTCCCTCCCTCCCTCCCTCCCTCCCTCCCTCTCTCTCTCTCTCTCTCTCTCTCTCTCTCTCTCTCTCTCTCTCCTCTCCTCCCTCCTCCCTCCCTCCCTCCCTCCCTCCCCCCTCCCCCCCCCCCCCCCTCTCTCTCTCTCTCTCTCTCTCTCTCTCTCTCTCTCTCTCTCTCTCTCTCATCCCAACCCTCTCGTCACACTCGATCGGCCTTGCTCTGGCCTGTGCTTATGACAAGCAGTGCGTGACCTCTTCCACACATTACTCGTCTCCTCCCCACTTCACCTCCGCCGTCAGCAGCTTGCCGAATTCTCTGCTTTTCTTTTCCAACCCCCCTTAGTATCGATCAGGTCCATGGGGGGTTTGGGGTGGGGGATAGGGGAAGGGGGACTGTACTCAGGGGGCTGCAGGAGGTGGCAGAGAAAGTTGGGATGATCCGAGTGTGATGGGACAAGGGCAGGCCTCCTTCGCATTCAAGTAACCCCCCCATTCTCCCATTCACCCCAAACTCCCCCTAACCCCTCCCCCTCCTCCTTTCCACGGCTCCCCCCTGTCCCCATCTCTCAGATACTGACGGAACTCAGAGTCGACGCCACAAACCATCAGGTCGCTTCTTTGGGAGGTCGTTTCAAGGGGACGCAGGCCATTCGACAGCAGGGTAGTCCCCACTGCGGCCGTCGGGCTGGGGATAACGGGCACTTTCCCCGCGGAGTGAGTAGCCTAACTACAGCTGTTTTGACGTTACGTATTGACCGCGTGACGGCGACGCCACCCCTCAACGTCTCCAACGTCATCCCCGGCTACGGACTTGTTCGGACTTCGACCTTTTCTCAGTCCCGCCGTCCCCAGGATTCGAAGAAGTCTGCGGAAGTGGAGTAACGGGGGATTACTTGTTCCGGAACCACCAGTCCGAACCGTGCTGTTTCTTGGTTCCAAGGACACTTGACTTCGCGATTGTTTCACGTGTTGTACAGTACCAGTGGAATCTATCAGATGGCGTTGTCTGTTCTAGCCGTGACGTATTCTTCTACTGGACCATTCCGTCAGCTGTTCTATGTTAGATCTAGACTACCGCTTCAACGACAGCTTCCAGATATTTCTGTGGTGGAGGGAGATTTTGTGTGAGTGTAAGAAAAAAGTTTGTCAAGACGAAAAAAGAAGTGGTGTGGAGGAACCGGAGCGAGTTTTGCTTCTTTATGGACCCTTCGCTCCTCATTTGTGCCGCGGGCGTTTTCATGCGATGAAGCTCAATTTGGACACGTCGACACGTCAGCGATTCTGCCGCCATTCGCCTGTCATGGCGTGTTAGGGCGAACAGGGAATGCCTCCAAGTTCATGAGCTCAGGGAGGCGGGCATTCCTAGGAGCAAAATTGGGGACCCGACTGGCCAGCCTGTCTGTGACCTGTTTTGTCTCGGCATGTCGGGCCTGCTGGAAAAAAGTCGATAGCCTCGCCTCGCTAATGAGAACCCACGGTGACGAATCGTCTTGACAGAGCGGCCGAATATAATCTCATTTTCCTCTCTGTTATTTGACGGCAGCGTCTGAATCCGCGCCACAAGAACTTCATCCACACGTTGGGATGCGAAGCTTTAGTAAATCACCACCGCTGTGTGACTCCAACTTGTGCAGAGAGAACATTCAATCTAACGGGATTTATAGTGAAGTTGTTTCTTTTGTCAGCCAGGATTTTCTTCCCCATGACCTGGTAACTTTTAAAGACGTGCAATAACCCAGCGTGCTCTTAGAATTCGAAACATGACTCATAAGCATGGTGTGGTACACAATCAACTGTTGCCAGAGCATTTCTTCGGGTGACATTTCGCTGCAACCCAAGGCATCAAGAGGTAAACTCGATCGTTACGAACACGACGCCAGGCAGCCAAAGGGCGAGGATGTTAGCAGATCGATAGTGCTGTATGGCCTTAACAAGAAAAGTCTAATCATCTGCCATGGAGTCTTATGTGTCGAGGGGTTTGCATTAACTTTGAGACCTGCCACTCGGAATTTATTCCCTCCAACCGACCGATCCTCGTGCGGAAAACAGAGGGAATACACATGTGCATGTAAATCGTCAAGGTTAGATTCAGTGCTGATATCGTTACAGGAAACTCATATCAACGCCAGTCGCTGAATGCCCTTGTTTGAAAGACGGAATTCTGGAAAGATCTCTTTCCATGACAGAGGTCAGACATATACGAAGGTCACGTTCTCATCAGACTCAGTGAGGTCAGCTGCCTTGAAGGACCTGGTTGGGGGCCACAACCAACAATGCGGGACTTCTCCTCGGAAAGATTGAAGACCAAATCAGCTTTTTCTGGGGGGAAGGAAACCGGAATTGAGGGGAGCGTGGCGATTCCATAGGGAGAGGTCTGGAGAGGCCAGCTGCCAGTCAGTTCCAAGGCATGCCTCTCTGGATGACCAGCGTCCAGCCCTGACCGCTCTTTGTCTGAGCTGCTGCCCTGGCTTAGTCCAACACGGGCCACCCTGCAGGCAGGAAGTTATCGCCCCTGACAGCGCGTGCCACCAGCGCCCCCTGGCGAAGGAGGGACACCCGGGACCTGGTTATCTCCACTTTCCCCCGCCCCCTATCGGACTGACTTGCAGCGGCAATGTCGGGTGAAGGTGTGAGGTCGTGAACCAGTCGATTTCTGTTGGAAGGAATGTCTTTCTGATATCGCGTTTGCGACAGCTGTGCTGTGCTGGAAATGTATAATTCTTGCTGGAGGTCCCGGATGGACTGTTTTCTTCCCCATGTGCTTGCTGTCTACTCTGCAAGAGCGACTGGCTCCTTCCTGGATCGACATGGACTACTAAGCTGCATCTAACTTATTCATGAAAATTATATCAAACGCTGCATGCACTGCATTCCTAACCCCTACCCCCGTCCCTGGGGAGCATCGGAGTGCTAATTGACACGTCTGAACGCGAGCACCAGCAAGGGGGTGTTGGTTTTGAAACCGCGTACCGGCCAGAATAAATACAAAAGGGAAAAAATTGGAGGGATAGCTTCGGGTGAAAAAGCCTGGTCTGGCTTTGGGCCATTTCTGACTCCTTTTTAAATCTCCCCTTTTTATGGATCCTCCTCGCAGACGCTGCACTCCCAGTCGAACTGCCGCCGTTTTGATGGACCCGTGAATTTTTGCAGTGCTCTTTTACCACGGCGGCTCTGCGTCACGGACAGGCAGCGCAGACTCCGGCGCCGATTTGATGATTACTGTGCATCTGGATTTAGCAAGAGCAGCGAAAGCCTCCCAGGCAGCCACCCGTCTTCTTCTGCCTCCACCAGAGAACTGCGACATTCCAGTCTCCTCTTTTAAGAGAAGGAATGCAAGGATTACGGTGGAAAGATAGGTAGAGAGTCTGCTAGCTGTCCCTGCCTTTCAAACGACTGCTTTGAAGCGTGGTTCGATAACCGCTCTGCGACTGCAAAGCAGTCAAGACTGAAGAAAGCAACACACCTGCCGGTGGTAAAACAGCCCACGCGCGTGCGGAATTTTACCGACTCTTCCTGCTGCCGGCACAAGTAGGCATCTGCCTTGGGCGACCCTCTTCAACGAGACACGAAGGTAAGAAGATGCAACCTTCTGTGGTGTTGTCGTTGATCTCCGTGTTGGGAAGGGATTGTGACCACTTCAGCCTTCAATGGAGCCACTTCAAAACCAACATAGCTATTAATATTCTCGGTCGCATTCAACTAATGTGAAATTTACTTGAAAATGATCCACACTTTGTTGGGGACAAGATGTCACATATTCATGTTATCTCGTCTTACAACAGGAATAACAGAGCGTGCTTCTTGTGCTTCAAGTAGCGAGGGTCACTCTCAGCAGAGGTGCACGCATTGTGTGACTTCTTCCTTGTTTGTGAGTGCCAACGTTTCCAAACAATTTACAAAAGAAGAAGACACATTTGTCATTGTGTCCTTGTTACATAACTGCATTGAATGATGCCTCGGTCACCCACGACTAACAGCTTAGCGAGGTTACACACACAATGCATGGTGAACGCATGCAACTCGTGCGGAGAAGCACAGACAGCAAGACCTTTGTGACTGCATGCTTTACATCAGCCTTCGAGAAACTGTTATTTCAGTGGCACATTCCTCGTTGGTACATCTGCTTTTGCAATGATTAGATACATCAATTTTGTTGTTGTTGGTTTAAACACAACACAGTCATAATAATTCATTTCATTGATTTACAAACTGCAGGAATGGGAGCCATATGCAGAAGAGTGTACACGTGCATTTAACGTCAATCTGAAAACCATCGGCGAGGTTTCTGCCGTGGTCGTATGGCACTTGACTCCATACCTGATGATGCACTTCGGTAATTTAATGCTTGGACACCTTATCCATCTACATTGTTTTGTAGCGTCTTCCTAGCAACTTGAAACACAGGTTTTTGCGACAGTGGCAACATTCTCAGTGCAAGCGTGGCCTGGATTCTGTGTTCCGGTTTCTCTCCTTTATTGAATTATGTACACATAGTCTGGAAAACTCATTTTGCCATATCTATATCAAGATACTTGAGCAGCTACACTGCTGTCGAGATGTCATTCATGAACGGTCAAGTCTCATCGTGCGTTTGAAGTGTATAGTCGTGTTGAGGAAACATTTTGCTGAACCTTTTATTGCATTTGAGTATTGCATCCTTTCTACTCAATACTTTACTTGATAAGGAAGACACCATTTAAATGCAGTCAATCTGTTGCTAGCCGTTCATCGTAATATGCTTTATCTCTCTCTATCTCTCTGACTCTGACTGTCTCTCTCTCTCTCTCTATCTCTCTGACTCTGACTCTGTCTCTGTCTCTTTCTGTCTCTCTCTCTGTCTCTGTCTCTGTCTCTGTCTCTCTCTTTCTGTTTCTCTCTCTCTCTTTCACTCTCTCTCTCTCTCTCTCGCTCTTTCTCTCTGGGTCTCTGTCTTCTCTCTCTCTCTCTCTCTCTCTCTCTCTCTCTCTCTCTCTGTCTCTCTCTGTCTCTCTGAGTTTTGATGTCACTTTCTTTCACCAGAATATTTTTAAAGACCCATACAACTGATATGCTAGTGTTTTTAAGTTGTATTTATGTGTATATTCATACATTATGGGTCGTTGGCCGAAATAAACGAATCAGTCTGTCTGTCTGTCCGCCCGTCCGTCCGTCCGTCCGTCCGTCCGTCCGTCCGTCCGTCCGTCCGTCCGTCCGTCTGTCTGTCTGTCTGTCTGTCTGTCTGTCTGTCTGTCTGTCTGTCTGTCTGTCTGTCTGTCTGTCTGTCTGTCTGTCTGTCTGTCTGTCTGTCTGTCTGTCTGTCTGTCTCTGTCTCTCTCTGTCTGTCTTTCTGTCTGTCTGTCTGTCTGTCTGTCTGTCTGTCTGTCTGTCTGTCTGTCTGTCTGTCTGTCTGTCTGTCTGTCTGTCTGTCTGTCTGTCTGTCTGTCTGTCTGTCTGTCTGTCTGTCTGTCTGTCTGTCTGTCTGTCTGTCTGTCTGCCTGTCTGTATGTTTGTTTCTCTCTCTCTCTCTCTCTCTCTCTCTCTCTCTCTCTCTCTCTCTCTCACACACACACACACACACACTCTCTCTCTCTCTCTCTCTCTCTCTCTCACACACACACACACACACACACACACACAGACACACTCGCCCAGCGGAAAATACGAGAGTAGCGTGATGTGACAATGCAAGAAGGCAATTCTGCAGAAAATATAACAGTAACCGACACAAAAAGATAAGCTTATTCACAAATTGCATGCTTGACTCCCATGCACGTTCTTTCGTGCCTTTTTCCAAGTAATGCACTCATGGTGCAGACTTCGGTGTGAGCTGTAGTGAAGACTGTATGCCCTGAGAGCGGCCATGGCGACAGTATCTTTAGGATGTATTCGCCAACGAAGTCAGGGACTGTCTGAAATCTGTTATAATGGAGGGACCGCAGGATCTGCATAATTTTTCAATTCCCCTAATGTCGCATGATCGCCCAATTTGCCTCTTAGCACCGTATTAACCCAGTGTAATGATGTTACCCTGGTCCCTGGTTCCCCGTCCACCTTCCCGGACAGAGACACGAAGCCCCAGGGAACAGGGTAGTCGCCGCTTGACCGCCAGGGTCACTCTTCAGCTTTTGCACGGGGGAATCATATCAGCGTTTTCGAAGCATCCCTGCCCCACTATCACTGTTTCTGTATCTGTTGGTCCTCCTCCTCCTCCTCCTCCTCCTCCTCCTCCTCCTCCTCCTCCTCCTCCTCCTCCTCCTCCTCCTCCTCCTCCTCCTCCTCCTCCTCCTCCTCCTCCTCTTCCTTCTTCTTCCCCTCTCCAGTAAATTTCAACAGAACTCCACTGTCACCACGAACATTTCCACTACCACCATCATCACTGCCATCACCACCACCATCACCGCTGCCGCCTCCATCAAAGGTTCTACTGTTGTCACACAAGCAGTATATCCCCCATAACCACCAATCTAGGCCAGGGATGGTTCTAGACCTGGATCGAAGTACTGTAGCACCCGTGTCGAGGAGAGGCAGGGCAGGCGGAAGTCTCTGGAGGGGGCACAGCTAATGACTGTAATGTCTTTATTTGTTCTTGAACACCGGTCTGGCCGGAAGCGATTTCCCCAAGTCTTGGCCCTGCGCCTGCAGTGGTGTCTGGGGCTCGGGGAAGTGGAGATCGGTGGTGGACTTACTGGAACTTGCCATCGGCTTGCCACTCTGTCGGGGATGCCGCACAGGGAAGGCCTGTCCGAGTTCCTCGTCTGAGCAATCTGTGCTGGGCCTCCGAGGGAGTTCAGCCGTTAGTATCTTGTGGTTTGCTTGGTCTGTGGCAGAAACAAACTTGTAGGTGATTAGTCTGTCAGTGAGCTGGTACATTTTGCCTTGAATTCCGCAAAAACCCCAACTTCCCGTTTACATCTTTAATGAAGAGGAGTGTGCACGGTGGAGCTTCTTGCGGAACTGTGCATTAGAAGCTGTTGTCCTAAGACGTCGAAGTGACGAGTACCCTGCTTGTGTTACTAGGTACTCCTGACCTGAATTACATTGTGCAACGTGAACATGAAAGACACTGCATGCAGTCTTTGACGGTCTGGAAGCACTCTGTCTCCTCGCTAATGGCCTCGCGCAGGTTCCTGCTTTTAGCATTCGTGGAAAGTGATGCTTTGTTTTCACGAACAGTACAAAGTAGATTACGTCGGGACACAGAAGGGAAAGCCATCCTTTGTTCTTACGAAGGTCATAGAACAGATTACCTTGTTCAGCAGAGAGGCATTTCTGTTTTCAAAAGACACAACCTGAGTAGATAAAGTGCTTTCATCGGTTCTCCCCATATTTGATTTGCTTCTAGTCCTTATTGGATAAATGATCCTATGCAATGGAAAGACTCCAGAGATGGTCCAGTAGAAAGTTAGATAGGTAAAAGTCCATTTGTTGTAGTATAAGTTAAACTTTTAGACAGACTAGCCATTTCAATCTTCATAGAGCAGTGGTGCAAAGCACAACAAAGTTGACAAGGCAGGCCAGTTTGGCATTCAAGAGCAGCCGGAGAGACCGCGTCATCAGTGCCAGAGAACACAGAAGGGCACCCCCCATCCCCAGCGACGACTACCCCCCGAGTGTGTGCTTCCAGGATTGGATTCACCACCTACTCCGACCCATGAACGAAGACTGCACTGCACATGACATAATCGAGACGATGGTCAACTGATAAAGAAGAGAACAGCCAACAGACAAAGCTTGCCTGTGATTGAATCCCGTCTCCTCGTACTGGATGCTGAACCGCAGTGACCGGTAGCTTCAGTCCTCAAGATAATCTATGGCATGTACATGTATATATGAAAGCGTTTCGACTTGAACGAGTCGCACATCAATCCGATCACACAGCTTTGTGCACCTGTGAAGAATTCACTTGTACTCTCTGCATTACCGCAGGACAAAGTCAATCGCATGAGGACAGGGTCACCTATGATTCCGTTCCGGAATCGTCTCCCACTACTCGACATTGGCAAGTTCGGTTTCCCTCCTCTTTCTCTCTTCGTCAATTAAAGCGTTGTTGACTCTGGTGTTTCGCGCCGCCGGGCTGAAAGGACGGCGCGTTACAACCCATTACCTCATCCACGATTCCCGCGCAGGGGAAGTTTCACCGTCCTAACCTTTCCTGCGCCCAGCTTCAATCTGGTTAATGGACACTCCCGGCTGGACTCTGCATCGGTAACAAATGCCACGACTCGTCCAGGGGCAGCTGCAAGCCAGGGGGCCAAGCATGCGGAGTCACTAAAACGCTGCAGGAAGTATTCGTACAGGTCTTGTTTTTCTTCTGTTGCAGCGACACCGGGAGAAATAGAGGACACAGCCCGTGGCATTTGTGGCATGGGGTTGTTGAAGACGTGAAAGGTTTGCACGTTTGAACCACGGCAAACCGTCGCTTCCGTTAAATGGCTTTCCAATAGGTCTGCATTGAAGAATCTAGATGAAGTGCAATAAAATTCCCGGTCAGGGGTCAACCATCATTACTGCAATAATGGTCACCATCCCACTTCTGACCTTTGGACGGCATTTTCCTTCCGCTTGGGGGGGCTTCCTATAGAAAGAAAATCGTGCTCCATTATGCAAATCTGGTCGACAATTTCATCCCTCCTCCCTGACCCCAACCTTTCCTACAGAGATGTGGGAAGGAAGCGCACCACGACACGACACAATGCAAATTGTTTTCCTCTCGTTGGCCTTCCTCGCTGCTCGTCACCCGGAGTGCCAGCAGGCGTGAGCCGACAGACGGAAAGGTGCAAAGAGAGGGAGCGGGGTGGGAGGCGACCTCCGACCCCACACCCTCAGGGTTGCTCACGCTCCCTCACCCCCGGGTCACTCACGCCTCCCCCCAGCCCTGCTCCCAGCATGTGCTCGCGCCTTGAGGTGCGGCATGGGGCGGAGAGGAGAGAGAGAGAGAGAGAGAGAGAGAGAGAGAGAGAGAGAGAGAGCCGAAGGTTCAAGACCTTCAAGGGCAATGTCTCCTCGATGACTGCGTGGCGTCAGTTGGACTTGAGTTGGCATTGTGATTTTCCTATATACGACCAACAGAACAAGCCACGTAGCCTTTGAACAGCTGATGTGCCGACTTAAGCACTGAGGACATAGAGAGGGAGGCATCACCATCCATCTACAGTATGTCGGCATAACGAGGAGTCAGACCTCCGTGAATTTTTCATCTTCTCTAACGAGTCGCGTGTTAGCCTGGGAGGTGGTCACGTCGCCGCTGGGAGTTCCAATCCCATCCTTCCATTGGATTAGCGGCACAGATCACAAAAATCAAGTTAATTACTTGCACAGGCAGACGTGTCCCAAGCACACACCCCTCGCCTTGCTCCCCCCCCCCCCCCTCCCTCCCCGCCCCCCCGTCACGGCCCCTTCCTTCATGCCCCTCGGGCAGCTGATCCTCTGGTGTAGGGTCAGAGACCCCTCCCTCACCTGCTGGTGGGACACCGCCCCCGACACGAGACCCTCAGGCAACGACCCCCCTTTTGTCTGCTAGTGGCCCCTCCCCATGCTGCCCCCTGTCCCCCATTGTCTTAGTCTTCCGGCTGTGCAAGCGCCCCCCACAAAAGAACAGAAAGACGGTAATGAATGAAATGGAATACAAAATGAGGAGGGTTCTTTGAGGGGTAGGGGAGGGAGGGAGAGAGGAAAGATGGGAGGAAAGGGGAGAAGGAGGAGGCTGTTGGGGTGGAGTGGAGTGGAGAGAGAAAGAAGGAAGAGAGAGAGAGAGAGAGAGAGAGAGAGAGAGAGAGAGAGAGAGAGAGAGAGAGAGAGGAGAGAAGGAAGAAGGGAGAAGCGAAGGGGTATACAGGCATACGGAAAGGCGGGCAGGCAGACAGGCAGACAGACAGGCAGGCAGTATGCTGTTCGTCAGGGACCTAATTAGTTGGAGAAAGGCAAAAACCAATTTGACAGAACCATTTGAGTTTGTCGTGTGTACACGCAGTGTGCAGCTTCGGATTCTATTTGAACTGTTTCTGTAAAGAGTAGAGACCGCGATCAGAGTGCTGTTATCGAGAGAAAGTGGTAGGATCATTGGACATGCAGTGTGTAGAGGAAAAAAATCGATCTTTTTATTGTCTTTTAAATATCTTCTTGGCATATAACTAAAATTGGGAAGCCTACAACTAAGACTGTATTCGCACATCCTCTCTCTCTCTCTCTCTCTCTCTCTCTCTCTCTCTCTCTCTCTCTCTCTCTCTCTCTCTCTCAGGCCTCGAGACTCTCACTTCTTGCGCCTTGATGTAATCAGGGAGCCCCTTTTGTTTGGAAAGTCTGAAATATTTATGGCGACGCCTGACTGCGACGGACAGTGTCGAGGGTGACACTTGGGGACATTATTCAACTTTAATCAGCGCTCCACACCCGTCTCGCCTTGAAGACTCCTCCAGTTCGGGCCTTGCGGCAAGCCCTCTAATGAGCCCGCCACGTTAAAAGCGGGGCCCGCTGTTCCGCACGTTTACAGCGCGTGTTTGATTACAATGTAAGCCTTGTCTTAACTCATGATAAGGCGCTATATAAATTCACTCACACACCTTATTATTATTATAGGCCACAACGCAGGGATGTATGTTGATGAGAGGCAAAATGTGTAGAGTAGTGTCTCATTCTGGCGAGAGGTTGTGTTTTCCGTTTATGTTGATTTCGTTCGTTGAAGACTGAAGAAACGTCCACAATCCGATGACAGAACCATGGTTTTGTTTCAAAGAAACTTTTATGGGACTTTAGGTTAGATTTCTCTCGATATTTTCTCTGCATGGTATATCAGGAATCATATGCAATAAAGTAACATTAATACAACAACAATAAAAGTGGAAATGTGTCATCAAATTTAAATAAAAACCGCTGGCGCTGAACCTCCAGGTTTTGGAGAAAAAAAAGATCGGGTTCGAACCCGCAACCTCTCGAGAAAAGAGGAGGAAAAAACGCACACACACACAAACACAAAAAACCAGGTCGGGTTCGAACCCACAACCCCTCGAAAAAAGAGAAGAAAAAAAAGTTTCAGCACAGAATTGAACCTGGTCATGCATGACCAAGAGCCCAATACTCTACCAACTGTGCCATTGAAAACTTGTATGTATATGAAGCATTTATAACGACCTTGTCATAAACCCCCGTGGTTCGTATTTTGCACTGTAAATTGTAGAAAAATGGATGATAGCATGAACTGTTTGGTATTTCATACGGATCTAACCCATCAACGTCAATATTCTTCTCATAGTATCGCATTTTGGCGTCTGCTGGTAGAGGTTCAACATCGAAGCGTTTTGCTGAAGTAGGATAGATAACTCTGTTTGACTCGATGTCATTACGGTAGTACTAATGACCGCAATATACCGCAATATACCGCAATATACCGCAATATACCGCAATACCCCCAAATACACTCTCAGAAAAGAAAAAAACATCAACAGATCGATGCTAAAGACGTACTTTTGATATTGCGCGATCATGCCGAGAAGAAAACAACGTTCGGAGAAGTTTAGTTTTCTGAGAGTGTATTTGGGGGTATTGCGGTATATTGCGGTATATTGCGGTATATTGCGGTATATTGCGGTATATTGCGGTCATTAGTAGTACCCAGTAGGTACTACTAATGACCGCAATACACCGCAATATACCGCAATACCCCCAAATACACTCTCAGAAAAGAAAAAACATCAACAGATCGATGCTAAAGACGTGCTTTTGATATTGCGCGATCATGCCGAGAAGAAAACAACGTTCGGAGAAGTTTAGACACAGTAGATCACGTAGACGCCTTGTAAAACAGGCTGCATGTAGGCCTATTCGACAGCAGCGTGATCTACTGTGTCTAAACTTCTCCGAACGTTGTTTTCTTCTCGGCATGATCGCGCAATATCAAAAGCACGTTTTTAGCATCGATCTGTTGATGTTTTTTCTTTTCTGAGAGTGTATTTGGGGGTATTGCGGTATATTGCGGTATATTGCGGTGTATTGCGGTATATTGCGGTATATTGCGGTCATTAGTAGTACCCGTTTGACTCGATGTCATTACGCTGAAAATTAATGGTCGTTGTCCCCAACATTTCCGGGACAGGGATTGATTAAATCATCATATTTTTGTGACACTGAGACCAGACCATCAAAACAATTAGCACTAGGCCTTGAATCAAATCGTCGTACGAGATCTTACGTTGAATGCAAATGTACAACAGTGCCGCGTGATTGTGTCGACATTCAGTTAGTTCGCTGGGCCCCTATTCACAACGGCGATTTATCTTTTTAACACTCGATTTATCCCCTATCCCCGCGTTATCTTGATCGGTTAGATAAGGTACGCTCGTCAGAGGATCCTAGGTTGCGCTTTGCTATATATACTGCTTTCTTTGTCGTCTCTTCGATTCTCTTAGATCGTAGATGACGTCATGAGATTACGTCAAAGCGGAACAGGCAGTTGGAATCGTCTGAGTTTAGAGACAAGGGTAGTGAATTAGGCAGTACAGTAGTCGCCGCTTATTAAAAACACATTGGGACCGAACAAAAGTGTTTTTAATAAGCGGCGTTTTTATTAACCGTTTGCTTGTTGAACATGTCCATCAGTAACGAAGTAAATCCGGACCTTACCAACTGTATTTAAAAAACGGCTGTTTTTATTAACCGCGTGTTTTATAAGCGGCGACTACTGTATTGCCTTTCTTACTTACATTCAGCCCTTGAGGCAAAATATTCAAATGTGGTAAGAGTGAGAGAGAGAGAGAGAGAGAGAGAGAGAGAGAGAGAGAGAGAGAGAGAGAGAGACAGAGACAGAGAGAGAGAGACAGAGAGAGAGACAGAGACAGAGAGAGAGAGACAGAGAGAGACAGAGAGAGAGACAGAGAGAGAGAGACAGAGAGAGTGAGAGAGAGGGGGGGGGGGGGAGGGGAGCTGGGAAAAGGGGAGGAAGGGAAGAGAGAATGAGAGTAAGAGGGTGGGTGGGGAGAGAGAGAGAGAGAGAGAGAGAGAGAGAGAGAGAGAGAGAGAGAGAGACAGAGAGAGAGTCAGAGAGAGAGACAGAGAGAGAGTGAGAGTAGCCATAAGTACTGATCAAAAGATCAGATAAAGGCCTTGCGGCCTAAGACATCTGAGGACATATCTATCTAAATCATTCTCTGTCCTCGCAAATGACGTCACGAATTCTATTCTATTCTATTCCATTCACCCCTCCTTCAAAAATCTCCTCGCAAATGACGTCACGTTATACGACGTCAAATGATCACGTCACAAATTTTGCAAAATGGAGTCTGTTGAATCGTTTTCAATGAAACACCAAAATGTAAAAAAGTCACTTTCTTTTCAAACCTCGATTTTGAAAATTTGATAATATTGAATGGGACCTAACTTCCAGTCAGTGTGCAAAATCTCAAGGAAATCCGTCCAGTAGTTTTTGAGATATAGGCCGTGG
>JAWQFJ010015696.1:85000-87500 GCA_034096865.1 Theodoxus fluviatilis
ACTGCTCTGCAGTGACGCACAAGAACACTGCTCTGCAGTGATGCACAAGAACACTGCTCTGCAGTGATGCACAAGAACACTGCTCTGCAGTGACGCACAAGAACACTGCTCTGCAGTGACGCACAAGAACACTGCTCTGCAGTGATGCACAAGAACACTGCTCTGCAGTGATGCACAAGAACACTGCTCTGCAGTGATGCACAAGAACACTGCTCTGCAGTGATGCACAAGAACACTGCTCTGCAGTGATGCACAAGAACACTGCTCTGCAGTGATGCACAAGAACACTGCTCTGCAGTGATGCACAAGAACACTGCTCTGCAGTGATGCACAAGAACACTGCTCTGCAGTGATGCACAAGAACACTGCTCTGCAGTGATGCACAAGAACACTGCTCTGCAGTGATGCACAAGAACACTGCTCTGCAGTGATGCACAAGAACACTGCTCTGCAGTGATGCACAAGAACACTGCTCTGCAGTGACGCACAAGAACACTGCTCTGCAGTGACGCGCAAGAACACTGCTCTGCAGTGATGCACAAGAACACTGCTCTGCAGTGACGCACAAGAACACTGCTCTGCAGTGATGCACAAGAACACTGCTCTGCAGTGATGCACAAGAACACTGCTCTGCAGTGATGCACAAGAACACTGCTCTGCAGTGATGCACAAGAACACTGCTCTGCAGGGATGCACAATATCTGAAAGATGAGGCAAGAGAACTGAAACTGTCGCAAGTATTGGAGTCTATGCAGTTGCAAAGTATGTACCCAGATGTAGTCGTCTATTAGTGGCAGAGCTCTGTTTGCCTGTCTGCCTGCCTACCTGCTTGCCTGCCTACCTGCTTGCCTGCCTATCTGTCCGTCCGTCCGTCCTCCTCCTCCTCCTCCTCCTCCTCCTCCTCCTCCTCCTCCTCCTCCTCCTCCTCCTCCTCCTCCTCCTCCTCCTCCTCCTCCTCCTCCTCCTCCTCCTCCTCCTCCTCTATTTTGAGTCGGCTCTCACTCCCAGCGTGTTTTCAAATTTTACTTTGAACAGTCTACTGCAACTGGGAAACGATTATATATATTAACAGCATTGGCAAACAGGAGCTGGGTACGTTGGGAATGAATTGAGAAAGGGTGACTTAAGCCCTGGTTTGAAACACACACACACGCGCGCGCGCGCGCGCGCACACACACGTCATTCTAGCTTCTGAACCTTTAACGAGACATATCTCACACACACGTACAGCCTGCCTTTTGTTGGCAAAGAATGGAAAGGAAGAGAAAGGTTCGACACCCTTGGAAGTGAACTTAAAGTTAAAGACACGAATACATATATCACCGATACCAGAACTGGTATCACCGATACCAGAATAAGTCGATTGATAAATTACTCTTTTTAAAATGTATTCCTCAGATCAGGGAAGTTACAATACGCATAGTTGCTACATCCAGAGGCAACACAGAAGTGCGTCATAAAAACATATACAGGTACTCTTGGAAACATTTGTCATGGAGTGTGCAATATACCGCCACTAATGGTGCTGTCTGTCGATGGCTGAATACTTGGGATAGTAGCCGACGGAAGGGGCAGGATAGGTAGACAGAAAACGGACTATTTAGGTGCAAGTTGGATAGTATGAAGAGGAAAGGCATGCATGTAGATGACGTAAGAGATCGACGAAGATTGGGTGGATGTTGGGAATTATTGTTAGAAGTGGATGGGAAAGGATGGATGTGGAACGGGTGACGGAAAACACTGCGAGAAGAGGATGCGTATGTGTATGGATAGGGAAGATGGCTAGGTAGGATGGCTAGGGAGGATGGCTAGGGATGGCTAGGGAGGATGGCTAGGGATGGCTAGGGAGGATGGCTAGGGAGGATGGCTAGGGAGGATGGCTAGGGATGGCTAGGGAGGATGGCTAGGGATGGCTAGGGATGGCTAGGGATGGCTAGGGAGGATGGCTAGGGATGGCTAGGGAGGATGGCTAGGGACAATGGCTAGGGAGGATGGCTAGGGATGGCTAGGGAGGATGGCTAGGGACTATGGCTAGGGAGGATGGCTAGGTATAATGGCTAGGGAGGATGGCTAGGGATGGCTAGGCATAATGGCTAGGGAGGATGGCTAGAGACTATGGCTAGGGAGGATGGCTAGGGAGGATGGCTAGGGACTATGGCTAGGGAGGATGGCTAGGTATAATGGCTAGGGAGGATGGCTAGGGATGGCTAGGTATGGCTAGGTATAATGGCTAGGGAGGATGGCTAGAGACTATGGCTAGGGAGGATGGCTAGGGACTATGGCTAGGGAGGATGGCTAGGGATGGCTAGGGAGGATGGCTAGGGAGGATGGCTAGGTATAATGGCTAGGGAGGATGGCTAGGGATGGCTAGGGAGGATGGCTAGGGATGGCTAGGGAGGATGGCTAGGGATGGCTAGGGAGGATGGCTAGGGAGGATGGCTAGGTATAATGGCTAGGGAGGATGGCTAGGGATGGCTAGGGAGGATGGCTAGGGAGGATG
>JAWQFJ010015696.1:92500-110000 GCA_034096865.1 Theodoxus fluviatilis
CATGTGCCTGCTAAGAGGAGAGCAACGGGCAAGGAGGAAAATAGCATCTGGAGAGGAAGAAAGGAAGACAGGGAAAATTGTTTGAGGAAAAGAGAAAGAAGCAGAAGAGGTAGAGAAGAGAAGAGAACAAATAGAATGGGAAGAAAAGATGTGTGGAATGAAAAGGAAAAAGCAAAACAAAACATCACGCTTGAAATGTGGGGATTTGTGGGAAAGGAAGCTGAGAGTCCTGGATAGAAAAGACGAAAGTAAGAAAGAAGGAAGCTGAGAGTCCTGGATAGAAAAGAGGAAAGTAAGAAAGAAGGAAGCGGAGAGTCCTGGATAGAAAAGAGGAAAGTAAGAAAGAAGGAAGCGGAGAGAAGAGAAAAAAGACAGAGAGAACACCGACGAGGGAAGCAGCGAGAAATGAAGAACGCAGAAAGTAATGTAGAAGAAGATGAGGAAACCTAGCAGGGTAGAAACTAGCTGTCTGGCAAAGGTGAGTGAGAGAGAGAGAGAGAGAGAGAGAGAGAGAGAGAGAGAGAGAGAGAGAGAGACAGACAGACAGACAGACAGACAGACAGACAGACAGACAGACAGACAGACAGACACAGTTAGATAATTGGGAGTGCATATTATGAAAAGAAACTGTGCAGTCTGTAGCTGACGGCCACGGCACAAGAGAAGCAAAGAGGGGAAAGCACTGTGGAAGAAAGGGGGAGAGCACTGCGCAAGGAAGGCGAATGGCGATGTGAGAAGTTGTCAGGGAAGGTGGTGTCTACCCTGACAGGCTGCTGCCCACAAAACTGCCAGGCACGACTTTAACGGACTGCTTGCACGGACTATCGGCCACTATCGTCCTCTTGCCCAGGAAAGCTGGCTTGCAGCGTTGGCTTATTTAACTAGCTTGCCCGCAAAATTGAACACAACTAACTCTGCCGGCACGAACAAGTTGCTACGTTTAGCTTTTCATTAGACGTGTCACGAGAAAGAGAAAGAAAGAGCAACGAATGAATTAGCTGTGGATGAAAAGAAGCAGTTAAACTGAAACTGATGACGAAGTGGAATCAATAATTGAAAGACACACACAATGATGATGACACTGAGGTCGACGAGGAGGAGGAGGAGGAGGAGGAGGAGAAGGAGGAGGAGGAGGAGGAGGAGGAGGAGGAGGACGAGGAGGACGAGGAGAACAGGAACAAAACCACACATTAACAACTTACAATTAGTACCATGCACCTGTTTTGCGGAGACAAAATCCCAACTTGGAAACTTGCCAGGGACGGCTTGTAACCCTCGCACTTCAAAGACATGCACATTTGGGAACGGTGCAAGAATGTTAACGGCAATCCCTTCAAAGGCAAGGTTCCTGGCTTCTAGACACATGGCGGATAAAGGCGCACTGCAGCCGCCCCTCCTCCGTCTTACAGCCATGCACCTGACCGGGGGTGCCGAGGCTGAGGTATGCGAGACAGGTAGCCAGCATCCTGCTGACTTGTCAGGGTCACTCCGTCGCTCCCTCCCTTTCCTGGATGCTAGTTGCTCTGGCAACCTTTCAGGCCTGCTCTATCTAGCGTGGTAATCGTCCCTTCCACAAATGCTTTTTGACAGCCCAGCTTTTGAAGGCTTTTCAAGAGCCGGGAAACCTTCCTGGTGCCGACCGTGACAAGAAACCGGCCAAACAAGGGGAATAGCTTCTTGAGGGCCTCGCCTGTCTTGTAGGAGCTGTTTGGAGCACTTGGGGGCGACAATGGCGATTAGACAATGCCTAATGGACAGAGGATCCGCAGTGAACCCCGCTCTGAATGAAGGAGTGCCACTTGCGCTGAGAGAGCGGGCGATGATTTGATGCATGTATAGCTTGGGTTTCATCATCGGGCAGGGAGGGCTCAGCCGGCTCGACGTGGCCACGTTGCAATTTGCAAGGAGAATGGTCAAGCGACGCTGTCACTCTTGCAAAGCCACCCTGGCGGTAAATTACCGCTGGGTCTCCCCCAGACCTGACAGCTGGGAAGTCTTTATCTCTCGGCCCGGTCGCCCAAGTTTTCATCCCACAATGGTCCGGGGTTGTCGCCTCCTCGAGCTCGGCTGAGACCGTGGGTGTCACCTCTGCGAAGACGGGCCGTGGCCATCGGCTTATTAATGACGTCTCTATTGACAGCTTGATTGGAAAGTAAGCGGTCATGGGGCTGAGGGAGGAAGAGAGGGAACAGAAGGGGAGAAGGGGGTGGGGGCCAAGAAGTGACGGAGGATAAAGGGGCGAGAGATAGAGGGATTGAGGGATGGTGGTTGGGGAGCTAGTGTGAAAATTAGGGTAGATTGAGGTGGGGGTGGAGGAAGATACATATATGAAAGTGAATGGAGAATAGAGTGGACTTAGGTATAGGGTCTAGTGAAGATAGGGATAATGGTACTGTGGGGGGAGATATGGGATGGTGAATAAGACCGAAGGGGAGGTGGATGGGTTAGAGAGTGGGGGAGGTGCGGGGGTGGGGGTGGACATGAGGGAGGGTTAACAGGAAAGGAGTGAGGGAGGGGGCGGAGGGTATCCTTCTGGATACATTACGACGTGTCTTCTCTTCATGGCCGTCAAAACACAGCCAACCCTTGACCAACATCCTGCACAATGGGAGGTCGACTCCCTCCTCCAAGGAATCAGGGTCTGGCTTGGCGAGGAGGCGAGGGGCTGTTTGTGCTGGCTGGGGCGGACGGGCAGGGCCCAAAGGGGGAGATTTACTGCAAACTGTTCGCCATCTGGACCCAGGTCCAGACGCGTCGCCTGGCCCGCCCCAGGGAATACAATGATAGAGTCAGAAATCGAGCGAAAAACCGTTGTGATTACACGGAAAGCGATCGCCACCTCCCCCGGCTATCGCCGTGGTGCGGCTCGGTCAGGCGGGCTCTAAAGCACACATAATTTTTTTTCTTGACTCTGCTCCATCTTCAAGAATGTTTCTCCTTTGTCGGACTTGGCTGGCACGCCGCTTTTGCTTGGCGATTGGTGAGCCTGGAAGGAGGTGAAGGAGTTATCTGCCCGTGGAGTGTTATGGCTGTGTCGGGAAGGGCTGATCCAATCCCATGAGCAAACAATCGTGGAATAATTGGCGGTATGATTCAATTAGAGTCGACAGCAAGCTTTGGCTGGGAATTGAGTACCTTTGTGATTTGTCATATGGAATGGACAATGAAAAGGAAGAATCTTCTCAATTCGGTCACTGGATTTTTCTCGAGAGTGCTGCTAACGTTTTAGAAATATCAAACCGATATTGCTTGAATTTTAACGTTTCAGTACACATGTGAATAGACAGACACTTTTCATTCTGTAATAGGTTTTAAAAATTTAGTCTGGTTATTAATTTTATGTCTGACGACAAATCTCTCTCTCTCTCTCTCTCTCTCTCTCTCTCTCTCTCTCTCTCTCTCTCTCTCTCTCTCTCTCTCTCTCTCTCTCTCTCTCTCTCTCTGTGTCCGTCTGTGTGTGTGTGTGTGTGTGTGTGTGTGTGTGTGTGTGTGTGTGTCTGTGTGTGTGTGTGTGTGTGTGTCTGTCTGTGTGTGTGTGTGTGTGTGTGTGTGTGTGTGTGTGTGTTTGTCTGTGTGTGTGTCTGTCTGTGTGTCTATCTGTCTGTGTGTCTGTCTGTGTGTCTGTGTGTGTGTGTCTTTCTGTCTGTGTGTCTGTCTGTCTGTGCGTGTGTCTGTTTGTCTGTCTGTGTATCTGCCTGTGTATCTGTCTGTGTGTCTGTGTGTGTGTGTGTGTGTGTGTGTGTGTGTGTGTCTGTCCGTCTATCTGTCTGTGAGTGTGTCTTTCTGTGTGTCTGTCTGTGTTTCTGTCTGTTTGTCTGTCTTTGTGTATGTCTGTCTGTCTGAGTGTGTGTGTGTGTGTGTCTGTCTGTGTGTCTGTCTGTGTGTCTGTTTGTCTGTCTATGTGTCTGTCTGTGTGTCTCTCTGTCTGTCTCTCTCTCTCTCTCTCTCTCTCTCTCTCTCTCTCTCTCTCTCTCGCTTCTCTTTCTACCACGCCCTCCTTTTTCACCGCTTCGCTCTCATTCACCATTTTTTTCTGCATTTCCTCTTTAAAGTGAAACTCTGCCTGTGCACTTACACCTTTTAAGTCCTGCTACCCTTATTTCTTAATTTCCGCTGCCCTGCCTATCCCTTCATTCCTCTCTATCCACCCTCTCAGGCCTTCTCTCTCTCTCATTCTCTCTCTCTCTCTCTCTCACACTCTCTCTCTCCCTTGCTCGCTCGCTCGCTCGCTCTTTCGCTCGCTCTCTCGCTCTCTTTCTCGCTCGCTTTCTCGCTCGCTCGCTCGCTCTCTCGCTCGATCGCTCTCTCAACTATTGATAATGTCAGTGTCCTCCATTCGATTGTTCAAAGATACCTAGCTAGAAAACGAAAAGTGCGTGTGACTTTTATTGACTTTTGACAGGCTTTCGATTCAGTGGATAGGAAAGTATTGTGGGGAGTGCTTGCCAAATATGAAATTGGATATGAAATGTTGATAGAAATGAAAGCAATTTACTCCTCTCTGTTTTACTGTGTTTGTTGCAACGGTCGGTGCACAGATCCTCTGGAAAGTGTCCGGAGGCTGAAACGCGGCTGTAAACTGAGTCCGATACTTTTTTTCTCTCTTAATCAATTGTGTGGCAAAAAAGGAAACCCAGAATGGTAAGCATGGGATGTAGCTTCTCCCAGACCCTGTCTCAGTGTATGTACGTTGACGACGTAGCGTTGAATTCCGAGACAGTGGTTGGGTTTCAGGAGCAGCTGAATACTTTGAGGAAGGAAGCAGACGGTGTTCGCCTTGAGGTGAATGTGGATAAGTCAGAGGTCAGAGGTCATTGGTTTCCGTAACTGAGGTTTCTTATTTGAGCATGAAAAGTGATATTTTGGTTGAGGCAGATTGGATTTGGTAAATGAGTACACATACCTTGGGGGCACTATTTACAACAGGACTGTCATTTTCCCTCACTGCAGCGCGATCAGGCACAGATAGGAAGGTTTGTAATGTTTTTGCAAGTCCTGGTTATGCTACAGCAGATATACTTTTTAAGTTCTTTGATGCGCAAGTGGTGCCCATTTTGCTGTATTAGAGGAATTGTGGGGATTGTATAACTGTTCTTCAATTAACAGAATTCATCTTCATGCGATGAAAACCTTAATGCACGTGCCGGTAATAGCCCCCAATTTGATCGTCTATGGGGAAGCTGGAAGGTGCCCATTGCATTTTAATTATGCTGTCATCCAATCAGTTAAATACTGGATGAGAATTCTGAGAATGGACTCGAGCCGATTGCCACAAAAGTGTACAAAATGATGTTGTATTGCTCTATTACCGACAATTTGGCGTACAGTGTAAACCATTTGTTGGAGAAATATAGCTTGAATCATGCTTGGGAAGTACAAATCGTTCAGAAGGAACCCTGTTTCTTGAGATCATTCAAGGAAAGCGAAATAGCGCGGAGTGTTACTCACTGGCGAGAAGGCCTGAATCTTAGTTGCAGGTATTCATTTGACAGAAGGTTCAAACAATTTTTGTATGGAGACCTAAGTGCAAAACCACTGAAAAAATGTACTTCGAGACGCATGTATTCGTTTGCACCGCGGATTTTCACATTTACTTGTCCACCAGAAGCGATCTATAGCTCAGTATTTGGCCATATGTACCTGTCCTGACTGTTGTGAAGCTGAAGAAACAGAAAAATAATTCCTACTCAAATGTACTATTTATGCTGATATGCCACGGATGTACGTCTGTGACTGAACTTCATGAAATTGTATACATTGAAAACCTGCTTTCCATGCAAGATGTGAAATTCATCAACTCAAGAACAAGGCACCTACACTATGCGATTCGAAGGAAACATAAAGCAGTCCCAATTGCGCCAAACGAACATTTCTATGTTGTTGTGATGGGCCGGTAGCCTGAACAAACCCGCTCGTTCGTTCGTTCTCTCTCGCTTCTCCATCCGCCACGCCCTCCTTTTTCACCGCTTCGCTCTCATCCACCATTTCTTTCAGCATTTCCTCGTTAAAGCGAAATTCTGCCTGTGCACTTACACCTTTCAAGTCCTGCTACCCTCATTTCTTCACGCTCCCCTGCCTTCCCCTTTACTCCCCTCTCTCCATCCCCTTTACTCCACTCTCTCCACCCCCTCAGGCCTCACCCCCACTCTCCTGGTAACGACCTTCTGCACCCTCGGAGTTGAAACTCTGTCCTTCTCCCCTCCCTTTCTTCCCGTCTCTCTTCCGCTCCTCGCCCTCGGTGCGGCTTTCTTCCTCCGGTCCTCACCTCACGGCCTGCTTACTCCTCTGTATCGTTTTTCCAGACCGCCAATTTACCAAATTCTCTCCGGCGCTAGACTTCATTATGTCGTGGGGGAAAGGCGAAGGGGGCAGGGGGTAGTCATGTTTCAAACCAAGATCGGGCATCCCGTTTCCAAAACGATTGCCCAGAGTATTTGAGCGCTGCAATGGGCTGGCCTAGGCACTGACATCATGAGGCAGAAGAGGTTAGAAGGAGGAGAAAGTGCGGTCGTGTGAGGGATAGAAGAAGAGGGGTGAGGGAGGGGGTTGAGGGTAGTTTGTTTATACAAGTGGGGTTAGGGGTGGCAGGAGGGTGTTCGGTGATAGAGACAAAGAGAATGGAGAATGCAGGAGTGTTGCCAAGTGAATGCAGCCTCAAGTGTTGGAGAGATGTGAACTATAGAAGGGTGGAGGCTTTGCTGTTGAAATGGTAGTTACAGTGAAGTCATATGGGGGCAGGGGCTGGTGTGAGGGGCTGGGTGCAGGGGCTGGAGTGAGAGGCTGAGGGTGAGGGGCTGGGAGCAGGGGCTGGGGGTGAGGGTCTGGGGGCAGGGGCTGGAGAGAGAAGCTGGGGGCAGGGGCTGGGGTGAGGGGCTGGGGGCAGGGGCTGCGGTAAGGGACTGGGGGCAGGGGCTGGAGTGAGGGGCTGAGAGCATGGACTGGAGAAAGGGGCTGGGGGCAGGGGCTGGAGTGAGGGGCGGGGGGCAGGGGCTGGAGTGAGGGGCTGGGGGGCAGGGGCTGGAGTGAGGGGCTGAGAGCAGGGGCTGGAGAAAGGGGCTGGGGGCAGGGGCTGGAGTGAGGGGCGGGGGGCAGGGGCTGGAGTGAGGGGCTGGGGGCAGGGGCTGGAGTGAGGGGCTGGGAGCAGGGGCTGGGGGTGAGGGGCTGGGGGCAGGGGTTGGAGTGAGGGGCTGGGGGCAGGGGCTGGAGTGAGGGGCTGGGAGCAGGGGCTGGGGGTGAGGGGCTGGGGGCAGGGGCTGGAGTGAGGGGCTGGGGGCAGGGGCTGGAGTGAGGGGCTGGGGGTGAGGGGCTAGGGGTGAGGGGCTGAGGGGCTGGGGGTGAGAGGCTAGGGGTGAGGGGCTGAGGAGCTGGGGGCAGGGGCTGGAGTGAGGGGCAGGGGGCAGAGGCTGGGGACAGGGGCTGGAGTGAGGGGCTGGGGGGCTGGGGGCAGGGGCTGGGCCTGAGGGGCTGGAGTGAGGGGCTGGGGGTGAGGGGCTGGGGGCAGGGGCTGGGGGGCTGGGGGCAGGGGCTGGGGGTGAGGGGCTGGGGGCAGGGGCTGGGGGGCTGGGGGCAGGGGCTGGGGGTGAGGGGCAGGAGTTGGGCTTGAGGGGCTGGGGGTGAGGGGCTAGGGGTGAGGGGCTGGGCCTGAGGGGCTGGAGTGAGGGGCTAGGGGTGAGGGGCTGAGGCTGAGGGGCGGGAGAAGAGGATGGGAAGAGGAAGCAGAGAATGAGAGAGGGGGAATGAAGGTAAGGGTAGGGAGTGCCACAGCATCGGATTGCGCTTTTCATTATCAACCGTGACGCTGTTTATTGTAAGAGTTCTGCCACTTTAGCCATGCCGTCAGAATGCGAAGCCCTGGCTTGCCAATGGAATTCCCGTAGCCTTTACGTAATGCCGCCAATTTCCACAGACTCTGTTGCTCAGAGCCCGGATTCTCTGGCCTCTCAGCGCCATCTATCGGGGAGAGGCAATATTCATTCGAAAATCTTTTTTTATACTCAAGCGCTGAGCCTCGTCAATTTTACTTCTTACCTGTGCATGTAAGGTATGAGAACGATTTGTGGAAGCTTCGAGTGCGTGAGCGGAACGGAATCTTTCTTCAGAAGTCATATTTTCGTTATTAGTAGGCGCCGAGTCGATCGACCGTGCAGACGCGGCGGGTAGCGAAGCGAGAGATACATACCCTTTCCATTAGATAACTTTGCCCATGTTAATCTGCGCTGCTCGACAATTTTCATTACTTCCTCTCGTGCTCCTGTGATGGACTTTTGACCATCGTTCTTCTAGCGCCATCAGCTTCAAAGGGTGATAACCACCTTCGAGTGTGCTGGCGTGTGTGATCCGATTTCTGCCCAAGAGGAGTCAGCTCCGAGTCTGATAGAAACGGCGCCGGAGTTTCTCGGAGCGCCCGGCCCTGATACTTTTAATGCACGCTTTGAAATTCATGAAGTCAGGGAATTTGGGCGGGAGTGAACTCCCCCGTGTATGGTCGTCAGACTGTCTGGTTGCGGCAAGGAAATAAGCGTTTTCATGTCTGGAATGCTCTATCTGATCAGTTGAAATGTCGCTGGGATGCTTTAGAAGAGGAGTCGCAAAAGGCAATAAAAAGGCAATCCTAATGGGTTATCACAAGCAATTTTCTTCTCTAGAATACGGAGACCCATTTTAGGGCAATAAGCTATGTCTTTTTATTAAGACAATTTGATACATAAAAAGTAGAGGTGAGGAATGGGGTGGGGGTATGAGGTTTTCGGGGGGAGGGGGGGAGGAGGGGGGAGGGGTAGAAGAAGTAATATCTATCAAAAACTTTTTACAAAAGATGATGTTTCAAATACAATATCTTTGGCGTCAAAGTGTCTCCGTTACTTTGATAATGGCACCTTCGAGTTGAGGAATGATGACATAGCTAGAAAATTGGAGGCCATGCTTGTAGGAAGGGGCCTCCAGGTCCAGACAGAAAACAGCATGGCTGGACAGCCTGGAAAGTGGAGGCCATGCTTGTAGGAAGGGGCCTCCAGGTCCAGACAGAAAACAGCATGGCTGGACAGCCTGCAAAGCACGACTGGCTGGTGCCTTGATACTTCGGGTTCCACCTGCAAGTGACAGACTCGTATTTACACCTATGCGCACAATAATGTACCTGTCCGTAAGCACAAGGTATTTTGTCTGTTCACCCCTGATGTCAAGACACACGCGCCGAGCGACAACTGGTCTGCAATTGACTGATCCCAATCTGTCTCACACGGAGACAGACTGGCGTGGAGGCGACTTCTCAACTGAACCATCTGTCAAAGGGCAAGACGGAGAGAGCTAGATAGTGGTGGATAGGTAGGTAATCTGTCTGGTGGGCGTCTGGGGGTCTACCGCGGGGAACCATCACATGCGACTTTCAGGCGGTGGTAGGCGTCTAATTCCGGTCGCTATTGTGCCTTGGAGTCTACAACGGTCCTTGTGGATCGCAGCGAGCGCGTTCATTGCATGACAACCGACACTAGCCTCCTTCGAGGAAGTTGGCGACCTTTTGCCAGGCGTCGCGCAGTCTAGCCAGCGTGCATGGGAGGAACCAGACACAGGTTTTGACCGTCGTCGCTTTTGTAGCCACCGCGAGTCGCCAAGTAAAACGTTTTTGGCGCACTGCATTTCCGTGTCTTGCCAGGCACTGCAAACCCTTACGAATGTCACCGTCCATGAGCCGTGAGGTAAAACGTTTACTTCATTCCCTACCTACACTTTACTCAAGGCCAGACCTAAAGTGCTGAAAAGTCGATTGGGAATAGAGCGGACAGAATCCCATGCATGGGGACGTCCATTTGCTACACAGCTGCAGACGTCTCGATAGGACTATGGCGACAATGTGAATTGTTCTTCCCCCCAAACTGGAGTCCAAAACTAAGGCAGGGTCGAAGAGCCGAGTATGACTCTCAGATATCGTCTTAGACTCCTTTTACTCTGAGTGAACTGTTATCATGGTATGCAGCTCTGATTCGCAACAGTAACGATGTTCATTTGCACGTAGGGGTTGGTAAAAAGGGGTCAGAGAGGACGAATATTGTAGAGGCAGAAGAAAATGGCCAAGCAGGACAAGGCTTCAATCATAAGTACAAAATAAGTATTCCTAACTACTGAATGCCTATTGTTATTGTTGACACCATTATAAATCCTGCTAGAGTACCAACAAAATCCAGCAGAAAACACAAAGGAATTGTCGTTTCGAAAGCCTTTTTCCTAGGATCACGGCAATCATAGCGACGGTTTGCAACTGGGCTATCAGTTTAGCGTACAACGTCTTTGAAAGCGTATTTGACATTATCTCATATATATATATATATATATATATATATATATATATATATATATATATATAGAAGGTGTCTGGATCCCGAACATCCTAGGTTGTGTGGTGAAGGTGGCAGAAAGTCCTGTAGTGACGGGGTCTCAGGACTGGCTGCCTGTTCCAGAGGCGTCAAGAGGTCCTGTAGAGGCAGCCCCTCTGACACCTTGCCTGCCTCGCTCTGTCATCGCTGTCAGGCGACTATCGCCGTCCTCGTTCATTAGCCGTTATCAGCTCCGCAGGCCGCCTCCTGCACCCTTGGCGTGACCCCCCTGACAGCCCCTCCCTCCAACAGCCCGACCCGCGCCTCTCACCGCTCTCATCTAGGCACAATATTGCCCCAGACCTTCCCACAACAATGGCGCACAGACTCTCTTCTGTGCTCCCAGGGGTCGTCAAGGGAAATGGAGGTCTTTGGCTTGTGGATGTCCAGACCAAGCTGATCAGTTGACTGACTTGGAAACACGAGTGCCGGCAATGTCTTTGCTTCTGGTTGTAGGAACGAAATGTGTCGGCGCAGTAAATTTGCAAGCACAGAGAATACAGGATTGGCGGGATTAGACGCAACGATCTCTCGATCGAAGCCATTTCACTCATGATTTTGGGCATCATATGTGGTCCTGTATCTTATCCGACGGCAGAAAAAAGTGGCGTGCATTCAGCATCAGATTCTTTGTTTTCGATCTCGACAGTCTACAATGATACCAAAGGTGAAACCTTTCGCATGATGCCGTGCTTTTACCATAGAGTGCCCTAGGACAATAAAGAACCTCCTCCGCAGTATGTGTGTCAAGGGGCAGTTCACAATACTACAATCATCTTTGTTAGGCTTCTCCAGTCCTCGCCGTCTCTCGGAGAGCTCTCCATCTTGAGAAGACATTCAGGGTTCTGTGGAGGCAGCGGTAGTTTGGACATTATCCGCAAAAGGTCACCTACTCTTTCCTTTCGGCAAGGACGCGTCTTTCTTTTGCTAGAACTTCATGGTGTGTTTAAATGAATGCGAATGCATTATGTATCAAGGCAAACACACAAGCCGCATGTCCTGGAAAGAAGAAAACATAGCTTTGTTCACTTGTCATTAATTAATAAAAAGAATTAGACGACAGTAGAAGCAACAGAAGAGGTATTTACTCTGCATACCTGGAAACCGTTTCTATCAGTTGCTCTGTTTATTTGACAGCCATTATGAAATACAAAGTGCCTCAAGCCCTAAATTCAGTACAGTTTGCGACGTTAGCACGGCTACGCAATGTATAGAGTTCAACATGGCCTGAAACGGTTCTGGCGCTTCGAGGCTCTATTGCTTGTTTCTTCTGACGTAGGAGTAAATTCTCATGTTGCAGTCACATCACTTCCGGACATCAGCATAGTTCTTTTTCTTTGCCGTATGCATATACCTTCCCAATCTGTGGGTAACATTTTGCATTTTCCGAAATAGAAATATTAATTATTATTTGGAGGAACTTTAAGGTGGATAACAAACGAAGATTTTTTTCACTGAAATGTTACCTGGAGACCTGTGACCCCTGGTGCAGGTGTATCTCATGGGTCCCCGAGTGTAAATTACAACTTGTATGGGTTCGTTCTTAAATTTTTATTTTGGAGAGGGTCTTGTTTTCTTCAAATCGTCAGCTCATTTATTACTGATACCTCAGTCTGTCATTACGAATTGATTCTGAAGCAGTTTTAGTCTCTCATCCAAGCTATTGAGTGTTTCCTTTCCATGTTATGCACACGAGAACACCACCAAATACGCCACCCCACCCTTCCACCATAACAACACGGACGACGACCCTGCCAGCAGCCTACGGAATCCCTCCAGTTCCGATGCATCAGGAAAGACACAGCTAGTGTTTAGCCCGCCATCACACTGGTACCAGGCAAGACATCATCGACCATCCAGGGCCAGGATTCGACTCGCAGTCGCCAGATGATGGGATGCTGTCCGACTGTGGTCTGCAGTTAAGCGTCACGCCTGTAATCAGAGCCTCGCCATGGGTCCGGGGCAATGCTGGGTTGTGCAGAGGACTGGGTTGGAGGGGCAGGGTACAGAGACAGTGGGCTGGATGGAAAGGCAGAAGATGGGGGAGGGGCAGGTCAATGTAGCATGGGCAGAGTGGTTAGGGAGGGGCTGGGTGGAGAGATAAGGACAGGCGTGCAGACAGGCAGGCAGGTAGACTGACCGACAAACAGCCATGCAGGCAAGCAGGTAGACTGACAGACAAACAGCCATGCAGGCAAGCAGGTAGATAAGCAGGCAAGAAGGTAGGAGGAGGACAATTATCAATGCCCTTTGAGAAAGGGTACTTCGTCTGCGTTACTGGGGGCTTGGTGCATGTTTCTACATGGACCAAACGCCTAACAAATCAGCAGCAGCAGCAGCAGCAGCAGCAGCAGCAGCAGCAGCATTGTCGCCGTCATCGTCATCGTCGAAACTGTCGTCGTATGTCGTCGTAGTGGGGAAAACTAGTATGTGCATGTATATACACTAGATTGCATGCTGTAGGTTTAGAAGTACGTACAGCAATAAAACTATTGAGCAGAAAGGAGGAAGCAAATTCAAAGACGAGAGGAGAGGGTGGGGTGGGGTGAGGGGGCTGTCAGGGGTGGAGGGTGAGGGAGGGAAGGGGATACTAGAGCGAAAGAACGAATGGAAACGGGAACAGGCGGAAGAAAAAAAGAACAACAGAAGGGTATTTAAACATATCAGATACACTTCAAAAGGTAACACCAGGTAGAATTGGGGGTGGGGGTAGAGGGGGGGAGGGAGTGGAACGGGGGTGGGGGGTGGGGGTGGAGGGGCGGAGGACATGGCACAAACGTAGGCTACACTTACGGCATTGCTGGGGAAGGAACGATTACAAGGGACGGGACACTGGGGGTAGTGAGGTGGAGGTGGGTGGGTGGCTGGGAGGGTGAGGTGGGTTTGGGGAGTGAGGGTAGAACAGCGGTGGGTGACCCTCAGACGCTAGGACCATTGATTGCTGCATTATGTCAGGAGGAATATGTGGGCTCGGTCTCCTGAGTGCGCTTAGCGAGAAAATTGGAGACGACACGCTCGCACAGTCTCCGACCCCTGGTCGTGTAGATAAAGATTTGGTCCCGAAGTTACCTCTTCCTGCGCTTCCTGATGGCGCGATAGCGAGACACGGGGAGCCAAACTCATTCAGGATATGGATTACGTGTGTGTGCTGTGTATGACTTCTTTAAAGGTGTTGTGAATGTTTTTCTTCTGGATTCTTTATTGACGTGGTGAGAGGTTGCGTGTGTGTACGTATGCGCGCGCACGCGCGGGTGTGTGTAGGAAGGAGAGAGAGAGAGAGAGAGAGAGAGAGAGAGAGAGAGAGAGAGAGAGAGAGAGATTCGCGTATACGTTTGCGTGGGCATTGCAGGTTCAAAACGTTGCGTAATATATTCCTCACGGATACAATGAAACCGCGAGAGTTTCGTCGCGTACTTGACTATCTTCAGTAGGTTTTAGCTGAATGCAACCAAATGCCTCTGAGCCCGTATCACGTCAGAAAGATATCGGATTCAAACACTTCATTTGGGATTAGCAGTGGTGGATAGTTTATGAAACCTCGCTCGAAAGAACGTAAGCCTGAACCTTGACTCATATCAATCTTTCGAACATTCAGCTAATGCTGGAGGACTCGAAGCACGGAGACTTCGCGCACCTCAAAAGAGAACGTCACACCGCTAGAGAACATCATGTGTGTGTGTCAGGCGGCGAGTAATTCTGCGAGGAACATGGGCACTGCAACACAGGGCAGCGTGCTGGCGTGCCGGGGGCGAGGCGTGAACAGCAGCGTTGATAAACCGTCTCTGTACACGCCGCCAACTCCCGCTCGCCTTGAACTCGCTCTCGCTCTCTCACGGACACCACGTCTTCCCACGGCTGAGATTCTCGACAGGTGAGCTGGTCAGGTCTCTTGAGTATAGAAGGCAAGGATAAGTGGTGGGGTGGGGCTGGGAATCGCGGGGAAGGGGGCCGGGGGTGGGTGGGGGGTTGGAAGGTGTGTGTGCAGAGATGGGGCTGAAGGAGGGCATCTGAAAGTCTAGTCTTTCCGCAGCGTTTCGCCTTATTTGCCAGGAAGATCGGTGCAGGGGATTTCTCACAGGAATTCTCGATAAAGTTTCTTGCTTTGTAGTTTTTTTCGTTGGTTCTCGTGGGATCACAACGCATTTTCAGGTCTGCGAAGACCTCCTGTGTAATTACTTGTCGTCGACAGATATGGAAAAAACTGGTCGAAAACTGTAGGCAAACTGCTTGGAATCCGCTAAACATAGACTGAAGGGAGCGCTAATGCGGCCGACGGTGGCGGGGATAGGGAGAGGGCTGACAGACATAAAGGAAGTCTGGCGAAACTTGGAGCATGGCAGGCCTTGTGCAGACATGGTGCCCTAATTTGCACTCTGTTCAGACCTGTCGACATTTTTTCCCTCCCTCTCGACGAACTTATCATCTTCTTGACGAGGCCTGACGCCCGCAGGCAGCTGCCTCTGAAAGCGCTGCACGCGTCCGCCGTGCCTCGCGGTTGGCGTCGGCAGCACGTCACTCACGTACACGGCGCTGAGACCGTGACTGTGTTCCGCTCGTGCCGTGCGTGCGTGCACCTCGCCGTGCAAAGCACAGATAGCGCGTGCTTTCGTCGTGCAGTAGGGCACAGGAACATGACTTTTCGCAACGAGGAAGAGAATGATGGGCGCCACTCTGACAGTCAAGGGTCTTTGGCACGGGACTGATGCCATCTTCGTCTGTTGAGTTCGCACCTTGAAGTCTTCATTAAACTTGAATGTCAGACGCAATTATCTCGGGACGCCAACAACTGTCTGAAGCGATATGCACATCATCTGTTGGTATCAGCATCTTCTTCGCCAGGGAGTGGGTTATGGGAGTAGCTGCCTGAAATTGATGGCTGAAAGCGGCGTCATTTCGCATGATAGCGACGGCATTGATGCTAACATATCTCAGATCGCAGATGAAAACTGGCGGGAGCTTTCCCTTCCAAATGAGTTTAAACGGGAGTAGCTATCATAGCAACTATCATAGAGAAAGCCGAACTGTCGTGTTTTTTGTATAGTGAAATTTACCAGAAACCATTCCCCAGACAAGTGTATCTTTCTAAGCAGATAAAAAATCCCCTTGACTCAGTCAGCAGAAAATGGCGCTTAACAGGACTTTATCATGTGTATGGGCAGTTTCAAACAAGTGGCACGTGTGCGCTGCCCCGTGCACTTGAAAAACAAAATCAAGACTGTTTAATCCCTGGTGAGGAGTATTCGTTATGTTGAAGAGAATATCCACCCTTTTTCCTGTTAAACGCTGCTTTTCAAGACCAAAGTGTCTGCGTCCTGAAGTGCATGTCACATTACACACTAGGCATGCACTTCTGTTCCAAACTCGTATGACTTTAGCAGGGCAAGTTCGAGCTATGTTTCTTCATGTCAGGAAAGTTCTTGAATCTGAATTATTCATTTGACGTGCAATTATAAAGACGAATAAGTTTCACGGTCTATCAACCTGTGTATGCTATAAGGCCACTGACCCCGAACATCACTAGAGTTAGAGTAAGCGCGTCGACTCTCGATGTCCCTAGTGATGAATTTCCCTATATGAATCACGAATGGTGACGCGGTGGGTCGATTCTTACTCACAGCCCTCAACGATTTTGATACGGGAGGACAGCGGACGGTCAAGATAGACGCCACGAGCAGTACGTGAGTGAGGCGCACGGAAAACACTCGCTCATGGAGCCCGGAGTCCATGAGGGAGAGTGGCAAACACGTGATCGGCGCAAGGCCATCCTGAACGACCAAATTTGAATCACGTGACGCCACGTTCCTGTCTTGAACGCGCGCCAAAACTCAACCGTCACTGCCACTGTACGACCCATCCTTGCCTCTACATGAAAATCAACCAAGTCCAATATGCTGCAAGGCAACGTGGTTGTGTGTGGCGAGTAGCGGGGAATAGGGAGTGAAGGATGAGGGTTTGGGGATGAATGAAATGCAGGAGAAAAACTGCACGCGCGTGTGTGCGTGTGCGTGCGTGTGCGAGTGTGTGTGCGCGTGTGCATGTGCGTGCGTGTGCGTGTGTGTGTGTGCGCGTGTGCATGTGCGTGTGTGTGTGTGTATGAGCGCGCGTGCGTGTCTGAGAGGCGGTGAGACATGCTGGAAAATGGGAGGTGAAGAGGGGAACAGAACTTGGGTGGGATAGGCGGGGCGGTGATTCAGATTGGGGTAGGACAGGGCAAAGAAATGCGGATTAAAATGACTTGGTGGATGCAGGGTGCGGAGGACAGGTGACAGACAGTCGTGGGGGTGATGGGGGTGGGAGTGGTGAGCAGTCGATGAGAGGCTGGTGCGAGGTGGGCAATGCAGAAGAGCGACTAAGACCATTGCGGACATTGGGCGAGGGGAAATGGGTGGGACTGATGGAGAAAGGGAGTGGTCATGTGACCCGCGCACCGAGTACCTCTTTAGGTCCAGGTGCCGAGAGCTCAGATTACAGTCCGCTGTGTAACCGCCATCCATCACCTGCGTGTCAGTGCATCGAACAGCGAGCCCAGGCACGGAGATGGGATTTTCACGCTCTTTGCCTGTGAGTCATCCCGCCCTGCAATTTGGTCCATGGCTTTGGTCATCGGAGGTCAAGGCCATGATCGACAGCCGTGACCTCTTTCCAGGTGATGGGGACAACGCACGTAGGTTTGCGGAGAAATACAAGAACGTACGCGAAGCACGTGTCGAGATTTTAATGTGGTCATTTTTGGGGTGGGAAGAAAGATATATCATATTTGGTGAGTTTCGGCAGACATCACGCCATAGGAGAGGATAGCGGGGAGAAAAGGCAAATAAACACGAAAAAAAACCACGAGGGATTTCTGTCTCACATCTTGTCTCATACCGCGCTCTGTTTCCAGTCGGTCCTTGTTTGTCTTGCCTCTCCAGCACTTCCTCTCTACTCCCCACAGCAACCTTCCAGCACTTCCTCTCTACTCCCCACAGCAACCTTCCAGCACTTCCTCTCTACTCCCCACAGCAACCTTCCAGCACTTCCTCTCTACTCCCCACAGCAACCTTCCAGCACTTCCTCTCTACTCCCCACAGCAACCTTCCAGCACTTCGTCTCTACTCCCCACAGCAACCTTCCAGCACTTCCTCTCTACT
>JAWQFJ010015696.1:112500-135000 GCA_034096865.1 Theodoxus fluviatilis
CCCTGCTCATTACGAGACCAATTCCGCCCTGGACGAACGACCGCGTCCAGGAGTGTTAAATCAACGGCGACGTAATTAACTGTCCCACGTAAGTAACTCGAGCGGCGCTTCTCCCGAAATGAAGAACTTTGCGAGCGGAAACCAGCACGTCCGGATGGTTGGCAATGCGCAAAGGCAATGTCTATGACGAATGGTTTCTTCCCGGACTGACAGTTTACGGAAGGTTTTTTTTCCCCCACTGTGGCAATGTGTAACTGTTCAGTTACGCTTGTAACGGGTTTCTGATTGTCACGCGGTTTTTCCTGACTTAATCAAAGACAGGTACTTGAAAAGGCGCAAACTTTGCGATCCATGATACTGCATTTGAGTCCGTCGAGAATGACGACAAATGTGGTACTTGTAGCAAATATCTCTTCCAAAGTGTTTAGAGCGCGCGACGCGTATACAAAAGGCGCTATTTTCCAGACTCACTTACATAGGAAATGACCCACGCAATTCGTTATAGGCGAAATACTAGCGAAATCGTGACCTGACTAGCTCTTACGACAACCGCTATCGTTACTTGTCATGATCAGAGGCCAAATAGTAGGCTGTTAAACTTCAATCATACTTTCTTTTTTAAAATTTCAAATACGATATGTCACGTATCAGTGGATAAAATACAGATAATTGGATGGAAAGGCGGATAGTGTTTTACGGCATATCAGCCTGTGTAGATTATTTAAGGCCATTAAGCACGAAAATCACTAGAACAGTTTAGAGTAAACGCAAATTAAGTCACAGTGTCCCTAGTGGTTCACCTCTTACGAATCGCGTAGGGAGAGGCGGGGTGGAACAATTCTTACCCCGAACCCACAGGGGGACGCTATAGTACAGATATAATGGGCGTACCGTCCCAGATGAGCAGTTTCTTCAGTAAGCCACGGAACCTCGCGCTTCGTCAACGTTGACGCCGACGCATCTCAAGGTGAAGCAATGAAGCGCTGAAGAGGTCTTCTCGATCTAGATTGCCGTTGCTGGAGGGGACCGAATGCGCTGTTTTGCCACCCACATAGCGTTTTTGTTTCTCCGCACACTGCAGCTAAATCAGATCGAGATTTCAACGTGCAGTTCAACGTAAAAACATATTATCAGACTCGCATCCAGGGGACACGCGGAAACCGGCTTCTTTCTCTGCCCCAGGGGCAAGGTCGCCAGGCGGCGTCTAGATCCTCATCGCCGGGGTCGAGCCGTTCCTTGGTGGCGCTGACGTCACGACGCGGCGTCATCGAAACGTCACTCAGGGGATGGCGTGATGTAATGTTGACATTCGACGCGACGCATCTCAACGCCTCAGGCCAAATCTTCGTAGCAGGCAGATTCTGAAAGAAGGATAGGGTTGGTGCATGGGCTGAGGAAGGAGGGGAGGGGGAAAGGGGGGGGGGGTGGAGGGGCGGGGGGCTGAGGCAGGAAATGAGCTCCCCCTCCTTTCCTCTCGTGCCTTTCCGGGAAGGGGCCGGCTGGGCCTGGAAGGTCGCTCGGGTTCGCCGGAGGGGCGATTATTCTCAATGAATAGATATAGCGGTTAATCACGGCAAGTGATTACTTTGATGGAGTGCACATCCCCCATGACTTTTTTGGACAGCTGGGGCGAGGGTGAATGGGGGCTTGGAGGACATACTGCCTGGAGGAGTAAGGAGATGCAGACGTGCTCAAGGACAGAGGAAGACCAGAAAACGGGGATTAAGGGAGTAAAAGGAGGATGGAGAAGGGGTCAGTGAGAACGAGAGAAATTATTATTTTTAATAGGAACAGTACTGCGTCAAGAGAGTCAGTTTTTGAAGCTTCTTTTAGTGATTAATGAGGAAAATTGGATGGATTTAGCAAGAACGAGAAGCAGTAAAAACAGTCTTTTGAAATGTCTTTGATAAAAGGTGAGATAGTAAGACGCTCGCTGTTAAGATTTAGTAAGTATATGTGGTGGAGCCAAGGTGATGTTGTGCCTGGTTCTTGATGCAGGCTCCTGGTCCGTTGATGTACAAGACAGGGAGGAGGCAAACCTGTGGCGTTTCGAGTTTTCTTTATTATACTTGGATGACAGTGGTCTCCCAAGAGACTGGTGGTGGTCGTCTCCACCGGGTCTGCCGACAGTCCCTCCTTATCAAAGAAATGCACGGACGTCAGGGGAGCCAGGCTTGGGATAGGCCGTCGCGCTCTCAGCCTGTCCCAGAGTTTGTGTTTTTTTAATGATAGAAAAAGGCTTATTGCTGCCTTATACTTAACCAAAATTATTCATACCAAGTGTTACCTCGATAGGCATAACAAAGTCAACCGAATGAATATTGCACCATTGCAATCAGCTGTCTTAATTTAGAGAAAGCATCAAATTTGTCTCTTGTATCTAACAATTTAGGCCTAGCGCGCAAGAACAACAGGAGGGAACTGACCCAGGTCACATGTCAAGTCCAGTAAACAAACGATAGGAAAGGCCGCTCTGCGACCCTCCCGGACTGATATGCTACATAGCAGGCTGGTCTTACAACCTATATAACATGGGCATCTGAGACGCAGGATACATGATAGAAGGAGGATAGAGGGGAACCAATGCCGGGGGGGGGGGGGGGGGGGGGGGGGGGAGGTTGTTTGATTGATTGATTGATTGATTGATTGATTGATTCTTTTTTTTATCAAGGATGAAATTTTAGGCATTTCTGCCTATCTTACAAATTGTCCTTGCTCATAAATAAATTAAAACATGGATAGATAAGAAAAAATACACAGTAGCTAATCTATGTACAACAGTTGGTAAGATGAAGAATATGATCATCAGTGACAAAGATTTTAGTAGATGCCTTTGACAACTGTCAGCTCAGTGAGTCTTCAAGTTCAAGCGAAGAAGTGTCATATGTACAGGCGACAACAGTGAGATCATCTAAATAGATAATCACGTAAGGATGCTTTAAAAGACTTCATGGAAGTATTGTTCCTTAGGTGCACTGGGAGTGTATTCCATATTATAACACCTGAATATGCAATACTGCCTTTGAAAATGTCTACTAGGTTGTGGTAGAATGAAAGTGTTGTGAGATAGAAGAGAGAGAGAGAGAGAGAGAGAGAGAGAGAGAGAGAGAGAGAGTGAGTCAGTCTCTATGTAAAGGCTTCGGGCTTCACTTCGCCCGGTAATATATAGAATGTATACTACACTACCAAATTATGCTTGAGAGGCAGCACGATTCTCCTCGTGATGTGAAGCTGGGACTCGGCTTCATGACTGCTCTGTCAGCAAAGGGTTTTGTGAAATGAATGAATGAATGAATGAATGAATGAATGAACGAACGAACGACTCAGCATCGTGATCTCCCGTCATGAAAACAACGAGAATAATAGCGTGCGACAGATCCTCAGCGGAGTGAAGCAGGGCTGTGTTGTGGCCCCACACTGTTTGACATCTTCCTTGCTGTGCTGCTCAGACTTGCCTTCGGGTCGGTAACGGGAGGGCGTCTACTTGATCACTAGATATGATGGATGCCTCTTCAACCCTGCAAGACTCAGAGCAAAGACCAGAGTGAACACAAGCTACCCTAAACCGTGTTCTAATTGGACGATGCTTCGACTTGCTGCAAGGGCTTTTGTGACTTGCTGCAAGTGCTTTTGTGGCTTGCTGCAAGTGCTATTGTGACTTGCGGCAGATATTCTAACTTCGAAATCGACGTCGATAATCATGTACCTCGAAGTCCAATGTACAAGGAGCCGATGTGGTCGCTGCTGTGTCCTGATTGGGTGGTCAGAGCACGTGGGTCAGAGAGAGATGTTTCGCAAATAGAACCGTTGTCCGCCATTCATTTCTTTGGTTTGCAAGCAAAACGCTTTTATTATTATTATTATTATTATTATTATTATTATTATTATTATTATTATTATTATTATTATTATTATTATTATTATTATTATTATTATTATTATTATTATTATTATTATTATTATTATTATTATTATTATGTACAAATAAACCATAACCAAATAACAATAGTACTTTCTCAAAGCGCTTTGTAGAATACAATATTAGTTCATTAAAATTGCTACATTATTCATATCGACATGTGGATCGATTAATAATCGACGTTCGGGCCACTGAGAGTTACATGACGGACGGACGGATGGTGTTATACTGTCTATTATCCTTTGTAGGCCATATAAGGCCAGTAAGCACGAAAATCACTAACACAGTTTGGAGTAAACGCTAATCAAGTCAAGGTGTCCCTAGTTATTCGCCTCTTTCGAATCGCGAAGGGAGGTGCGGTGAGTCAATTCTTACCTGGCTTTTACGGCCTATTCTTATGCAAACGTCCCTTGTCATATGCATATCATTACCAGTTTTTTACGGCCTATTCGTATGCAAACGTCCCTGGACACATGCATATCTTTACCTGGCTTTTACGGCCTATTCGTATGCAAACGTGCCTAGACACAAGATCGCGTGAGCCACTTCAGCCTTTGTTTACATCGGGTACTACGCGTGATTAGAACACAGCCGCTTTAGTTGAACAGAGAGGAAGGTCAGCAGCAGGTCATAGGAAAATGTAGTTTGTTACGTGCTGTAGATTCATTTTCCTGATATTGCCGAATTCAACGCGTTCCTGGACATGCATTTTCAATAATTACAGAACATGCGCGATCTTTTGTGGAACCTGTTCCATAGACGCAAAAGCGACACTCCTGTGAAATTCCCCCTTGTTCATTCACACACGTGCAAATCAGAGTTGACGTAATTACAGTCTAATGATAACGGTATATGCAAAGAAAGATGTCTTTTTAAAATGACCTATGTGCCGCAATTAAACATGGCGGATTGTGGGTCTGGCTTAGAGATCAATAGAGCAAGCAACTCACCAAGGTGTTTGTGTGTAAAATCTTTGTTTTGTGCTGCGTAGGGATGCTTCTGTTTGTGATGATATCATTCTTTTACAACGCTCAATAGAGCACTATCACAAGATAAGGGGCTGCGATGACATGTCCAACAAATTAGATAGGTGGTTTCATATGCGTTCAGGAAGTCGGCGAAAGGTGCAGAAACCCAGTTATCAAACGGGTGAGAATATATGTCCCGTCTTTGTGGTATCACGTCTGTAATAGAAAATCCTACGTCTTCACCGCTTTAGTTATCGGGAGATACCCTGCAGAGACCAGGGGTCAATGATCCTTTAACACTGGAAAGTATGCACTATACTCCAAGTAAAACGAGAATTACTTCTTTGTAGTAGCGTGATAAGGGTAAATATAGGTTACGTGACTGATTAATCAAAGACATACGCTGTACAGAAAGACAGCTGCAGCATCAGATGTAAATTGTACCGTTCCTTCGATCTCCTTTTAGTGCTGATCGATTTGCTTCTGATGTGGCGGTTTTCCTGTGCAGATCGGACTACATCGGTTTCATCTTCTGACACGACTGGGTAATGTTTTCAGAGAAACGTTGTTAACGCTTTCATTTCAATCTGTCTTCGTGTTGTTGCAGGCACCCCAAACGTCTTGTGCTCTTTGCAAAAGAAAACAGAATTTCTAAATCTAGTTTGTCAGGGGGGGGGGGGGTGCACGTCTCGAATAGCGATTCATTGACCTCTTCTGCATCTTCCAATTCTGCTTTCTCAGTACCGTCGGTTGATATCTGGAAAGTCATCTGTCTGGCTTCAGGAAGCGTACTCAGAGCATTGGGAATATTTGCATTGTGGAATTGAGCTGCTCCTGGTGCATATGTCCTTTGTCTTCTGATGACAAGATGCAGTCGACCATTCTCTGCTCCCTTGGTGGTCCTCCCATGGAAAGAGAACGGCTGATCTATCCGTGTTGCCTTGGAGCACTAGAAAGATCACTGGGTCAAGAAACTTCCTTGCTTTGGTCGTCGGAGTGGACGTCGGTGTAAAGCAAGAGCGCATGGTAAATCAATGGCAAGACACCCCTGCCTTGAGAAACTCGCTGTTTTCCCATGTATGCAGGCATGTTTTCTCTAACCCTGTTATGGATCTGCTGTGTCACGGCAATGATATTGACAATCTATCTTGCGTCTGATTACCACCGTCAAAGGGGCAACGCACCGACGTTTGTTCAAGTAAAGAAGCGAAGAAAAAAATGGACGACTACCGCATAATTTGAGGTGTTTCAAAAGTACAAGGAAGACAACAGGACGTGTGTGTAGCATGACTCCTACTTCTATTATTCTTCCACGTTCAAGCTACAAGTTATCCCACTTTACTTAGAATCCTCTGTCACAATGGGCGTTCTTGTGAACGCGTGTATATACGTACATGTTTGTGCAGGTGTAGGCGTGCGTGTGTTTGCATGCTGAGTGCGTGCATGCTTTGCTTGCGTGTGTCTGCAATATTGTGTGCCCGTGTGTGCGTGCATGCCACCGTGTGTGTGCGTGTGTACAGGTAGGTGTTTTTCATAAATGGCATACCACCTGCTGGTAGCGAGATATAAATGAACGACGCAGTCGTTGATGGCTGTCAAGGTAACGCATGCATGACTTCAAAGAATGGTCGGTGGCGATGAAACAGTAGGCGTGCGTGTTCGAGCCTCTTCAGAAAGGCCCCCCTCATCGACATGACGTGTGGAAGTCCTAGAATCTGGGTCGTGGGATTTCATAGCGGGTCTGAGGCGACAGATTGGCTTCGCTCGAACGGCGCGACGTTCAGGCAATTAAGATCCAATTATTCCGGTGGTGCTATCACCGCTGCACCGCACGCAGTCCCCGTGTCTGGACGACCGCCTTGAGAGCAGCTCGTGGAGGTCATGCCTTGACCTTTGCTATCTGCATATCGCTTTTCTGCCCGCCCGTGTCCGGATGGACGCGCTGGCGTGTGTTTTCGTATTAATAACTCGCATCGATTGGCCGCCAGGATTTTATTGCTGCTGACCCCGCATGAAACAACATCATGATGTCACTTAATGAAGTCAGAGGTCAAATTGTGAATTGACGTCATGCGTTGTAATTGGACTGCCTAATGCGCTTTGTTTTGGGGTTCCGGGGGGCCAAGTCGCCCAAGGGCCGGCCATTCATCATGCAAAACAAAAGGGCAGTAAACATGTCCAGACAGACGCTGGGGAGAGCGGCAGGACGCACAAGATGGCGATCGTAGATCTCTCCCCCTTATCGCCGAGCGACCAGGAAGTTCACAAGATGGGACCAAGACAGAACCCCTGTGACAAAGGCTATTAATAACCCTGTAATCCCCCCAGCACCGGGCCCCTATTTGTCCCTCCTGATGCAAAAATCGATTAATTCAGATCTGGCGATTGACGCGTAATGATGAGCATCCCCCTTGACTGAGTATCTGGTTTATGGCAGCTCATTTCCAATGCCTGCCACCCGGGCTCCCTGTTTAACCCGTTCCGATCCCCCAATTGGCTTACACTCATTACGCCTGAGAATTATGCGTACTCCTCAAAGTAAAGGATTTCTTGCTCCAACATTCCAGAACCATATCAAACGCAAAAAATATCGCTAATTACCGCAGGGACGGTAGATGATTCATATAATCCTTTTTAATTATACAAGCCCGCCATCGAAATTAATCCTATAACTTGGAAACAAGCAGTGCCATAACATGAAAGTCGAGCCCACAGGCAGCGAAACCCTGCTCTGATGACGTCATCAGTTACGAGCTGAATTGAAAGGAACCGAGGACAGAGGAGGGGGTGGGGGTGCTGGCAGGAAGGAAGAGGAAGATAAAGGGATCCCATCCTTTGAAGTGCAGGCTCTCTTGCTTTGTGCAAGTCCATGGAGTTGTACATCCTCCACGAAATGCAAAGGGACTTGTATGATCGTACTACGGAAGTGAAATGAGGATTTCTTTTCCCTCATACTATGTAGTTATTGTAGTCTTGTTGTGGTTCTTCTATATCACTTTTGAAATGGATTTGTTCCTTGTCACACTTTCCTGCTTTAAGCAATAACCAATTTGCCGCGACCAGATAGCGTTTGACTTTGATGTGAAATTTTGGCCAATGAAAATACTTTGCTTGTGTGTCACCCTTAAAAAAGGTGAATACGTTTCCTTAAGCATGGAAAATATGAGCATGTTCTCAAAACAGACAACAGCCTGGCAGTGCTTTCAGGGCTACATATCCCTCCGAACCATATTAATCTGACGGACAAACACCAAGCTCCGTCGACAAGACAAAGGAAAACTGCCTTATGGGAGGATCAAAACCGCAAACAGAGAGAAGAGGTCAAACTTCACAGGTAGGGATGACCATCATGAGCTTATCCTATCGGATCCCCGTCTCTCTCCACCTCTCTCCCTGCACACACGTGGCATGGGACTCTCGTAGACAGGTGAGAGAGAGGTCACGGAGGGATTAGCGTCCAACCTGCCCCGTCTTCGCCCGTGTCCAACCTCAATCCACTTACCCTAACGACCTCGCTAATGACGACGCAGCCTCCTCAGGCGATTGTCGACCCTCTTAATTATCCTCATCCCCGGCATCCAGCGCTAATCCCCCAGGCCGAGCCCCAGACGACGTGGCCCGACTTGGAGCAGGCAGGCAGCCGGGGTTCCCCTCTCATTACCATGGCGGACACGACATTCGCGCCGGCTCGGGGATTTCAACATTTAGAAAATTAATTCCGCTGCTTCGAGGTGTCGGCCTGGATAGGCCGTCGGGTTTGATCACTCAAGGAGCTCCTCCTCTGTTTGAGGAATAGAGGTAAGGGTTTCCGAGAGAGAGACAAACGTCGGTCTACAGAGGAGCGAAGTTGCATTGGCCCCCCGATGGTCTGAGCCCGCATGCGGCCATTACGATGCAGGCCGACTGGCAGCCCTCAGTCAACGCCCCACTCTCCAGGGAGCCAGATGGGCTGCTCCTTTATTGGGCCCGCAGAGAGGGGGATGTTTCCGTAAATCCTTGGGATGCAACCCTGAAATCTGTCACAAACAGCCCCAAGCCTTTTTGAGGATTCCGCGAGGTTTCGTGATCTGAAGCCAAAGGAACTTAAACATTTCTGGGGTCAAATGAGGGAAATCCACCTTCTGGCTACTGTGTGGAGACAAAAACTGTCAACGTGCTCCATTACGTCAACACCGCTTTTTTTTTTCAAGCAGCGTTTGTCAGAAACGAGTTGTTTTGGATAAGTGTGCCTCGTTGCTTTCCTGAGAGACATGACTCCTGTTGATACCATAATGTCAGACAGAGCGGCCTATGGTGGCCCTTCTCTATGTATGGTCGTCTGTCTGTCTGTCTGTCTGTCTGTCTGTCTGTCTGTCTGTCTGTCTGTCTGTCTGTCTGTCTGTCTGTCTGTCTGTCTGTCTGTCTGTCTGTCTGTCTGTCTGTCTGTCTGTCTGTCTGGTCCGTCTGGTCTGTCTGGTCCGTCTGGTCTGTCTGGTCTGTCTGTCTGTCTGTCTGGTCCGGCTGGTCTGTCTGGTCTGTCTGGTCTGTCTGTCTGTCTGTCTGTCTGTCTGTCTGTCTGTCTGTCTGTCTGTCTGTCTGTCTGTCTGTCTGTCTGTCTGTCTGTCTGTCTGTCTGTCTGTCTGTCTGTCTGTCTGGTCCGTCTGGTCTGTCTGGTCCGTCTGGTCTGTCTGGTCTGTCTGTCTGTCTGTCTGTCTGTCTGGTCCGGCTGGTCTGTCTGGTCTGTCTGGTCTGTCTGTCTGTCTGGTCTGTCTGTCTGTCTGTCTGTCTGTCTGTCTGTCTGTCTGTCTGTCTGTCTGTCTGTCTGTCTGTCTGTCTGTCTGTCTGTCTGTCTGTCTGTCTGTCTGTCTGTCTGTCTGTCTGTCTGTCTGTCTCTCTCTGTCTGTCTGTCTGTCTGTCTGTCTGTCTGTCTGTCTGTCTGTCTGTCTGTCTGTCTGGTCCGTCTGGTCTGTCTGGTCCGTCTGGTCTGTCTGGTCTGTCTGGTCTGTCTGGTCTGTCTGGTCTGTCTGGTCTGTCTGGTTTGTCTGTCTGCCTGCCTGTCTGTCTGTCGACATTTCAGCCAAAACATCAATCGCTGGCATTTTTGTGTGTGTAAATGATTTGCGCGAAAGGTGACATTGCGAGCAAATACCTGACATGACCAATGAACAGGAACAAAAAGGACCGAATAGGATTCGGTCATCTGCATGTTTGACTGTGTACATGCCTTTTTTCATGGCATGATGCCTTTCATGTCTGGGCAGGCGGGAATGTTCGATCGCGACCCCAGCCGACCTCACAAGGAACTGTGTCAAGCAGGGCTGCGGTTTGTGTCCCTGTCTCCTTCTGGTAACCCGATCGTCCCATTCGCCTTTCTTTAATCGACTCATTTTCTTTATGGCGTCTGCCATCTTGTCGACGCAATTCCTCTTCCCTTTCGTCGTTGTCTTTCGCCTTACCTGGGCCTGGTCTTCCTTGTCCCCATCTCCCCCTGGAAGTGATTAGGTCGCTTTAATCGAGTGAATCTCTCAAGGAAAGTTTAAATGATTACCGTGGCCACACTCCCCAAGGAACATGAGTCACACGGCTAAAGAAATAATTAAAATTTAAACCTCTCCCGAGACCCCGGAATGACTGCACGCAGTGACGTCTTTGTTCGGGTCTGTGTCTCGTCTGGACAAGACCGGGGGGGACGCCGGCCATTACAATTACGACATGGAGCCAATGTGTAGAAATTAATCTGTCTCGATGGAGAACGAAAAAAATTTGTCGGCACCCTCCCTTTGTCAAACAGCTCACTTTTCCTGCCTCCCCTCCTCTGGGTGTTTTGAAATCTGCTTTCAAACCAAGACGCCACTGTTTTGGGGTTGTTCAAGATTCAATCCTCTCCATGTTGACCAGATTTGATTTTGATTATTTCAACGTGGATACTCGATTTTTAGCTTTCGCGACTGGCGAAAGTCTGAATGGATTGTGCTTCGGGATACTTTTGAATACTGTTATCAAATTATGAGATACACTGCATCAGTTTGTTTTCGTAACTAATCCAAACTTCTGCAAAAGATACTTTCCCACTGACTGCGATATCCTGAATGTGCGAAGTAATCTAACAAGACCGTTACAAATGGGGACAAGGTTTCGTTATCCTGTCATGTTATTTGGTTGGTCGCACTGACTGACCTCTGTAATGTCATTCAGTCAATCGCACTGAATGACCTGATCATCACGTGACCCCTGGGTGGCGGTGACGGTGCTGGTGCCTGCATGTCCATCCAGGAGCAATGTACGTCTGCGTGTGTCTGTTAGTGCCGTCTTTTACAGCTTCCGTGAGTATCAAGTAATCTGATAGCCTAGCTGGAGATAAAAATATTCATTAATTTGTATTAAAATATTCATTAGAGATGTTCTCTCTCATACATATGTGTGTGTATGTGTGTGTGTGTGTGTGTGTGTGTGTGTGTGTGTGTGTGTGTGTGTGTGTGTGTGTGTCTGTGTGTGTGTGTGTGTCTGTGTCTGTGTGTGTGTCTGTGTCTGTGTCTGTGTATGTGTATGTGTGTGAACGTTTTGTGTATCTGTATTTTTTCACATCACACTCTGCGAAGAAAGGAAAGGCTCAAATGTAACATTTCACCATAATTCAGGTTGACCTCTTACCGAATGGAAGGCGTTGCTTTTTTTCTTCTCTCTCTCTCCCTTATGCATAGAAATTAGGAAGACTTGCACCCCGCTCTGCAAAAACTTAGCAGCAAGGAGATGGTGTCTGGAGAGGGCAAACTTTGCCACGGACAATTACCACTGGGAGGTCTGGAGAGTGAGGGTGGTGAGATCTTGGGCGTCAGAGTTACGTGGGTGGTCGAGAAGAGATAAGCCCAAGGCAAAGATGATACTTGGGTTGTGTAAAAGGGAATTGTCAAGGCGCGATGAGCTCGAGAAAATGTGCTAACGAGGGATGGAGGTGAATGGTGTGTGAACGGCACCTGAGCTTTTTGGAACTGCATTTCGTTACCTCTAAAGACCTCAAAGTGGAGTGGTTACAGATAATGTCAGCAAAAGCCTTGATTTGAAGCGTTCCTCTAGAGTAATAAGGTCTTTTGAAGTGAGGAAAACCAGAGTGACCTGGTTACACCGGAGCAAGAATTTCTTGCATGTTGTTATACGCAGTTCGTATGTAGTCTATACACCGGCATAGTGACACTGTACGACAAGCATGATTCCCTGGCCCAGTAAATACGAAACCACTCAACTCTCTGCAGAGCGTAGATGGAATCCACCAATAGAGGAAGAGCTGAAGATATCCGGGGATTAGGTGAATGGCTGTAGGCTATCAAACTAGGGAGGAGCAAGTAATTGAGGGATTAGTGGTTCCTGAGCGAAGTCGGGAGGGCAGTGTGGGTGGACAAAGGAATCGTCTGCAGTAAGAGGGGTGGGTGCGTGGATGGGTGGAAGAACGGAATGCCTGGATAGAGAAAAAGGGGGTGGGTGGGGAGTGGGGTAATAAGGGTGGTCTGAGAAGAAGAAGATGAAGATGTGGGCGGTCGGCTGTTCTGTCTGCCTCAGGTCAGCACGCGAGTTGGCGTGGGCCGGGAAAGCTGAGTGGGCCGTGCAGGGGTCAATCTGCTTGACCCCCGGCCATTCTCGTCCACTTCCTAGTGGCCTGGGACATCAAGGCTTTTATAGGGAAACTCTAGAGGAGCGTGTCTGTCGACCTCTTGACGCCAAAAGACGTTTATGGATGGAGCTACCGTGATGTGACCATAGCGCAACATAACTCCCTTCAGTCTAGTGAGGTCAATGAAGTGCTGTTCATTTTTGTTCCAATCATTTTCAGTTCAAATCACTGACAATGTCGAGCGGAAGCCCTGCGAAAACTGCGACTGAGTGGCTGTTTTCTTTCCTTGTGGAGTGGAATGTTGAAAATTGCTTATTGTTTCAGTTTCATTGCAATACGCATTCTACAATCTAGGTATAGCTCAGTTGTTCATAACTCTTCCCCTTTAAAATAAATTAAGCTGTTAGATTAAAAAACAGATTTGCACAAGGAGAATAGTTGTGTACAAACCTCACAATAACTCTCTCTCTCTCTCTCTCTCTCTCTCTCTCTCTCTCTCTCTCTCTCTCTCTCTCTCTCTCTCTCACGGTGCCTGGTCTGCAGAATCAAATCAATAACCTATAAAATGCTGCTGATAGACTAGGTCTTGTGATAAACATAGAAAAAAAAACAAAGTTGTTATATTTAGAAATGGAGGATATGTGGCTGCTCACGAAAAATGGGTGATGGGTGAGTCCAGGCTTGAGGTTGTCGCACAGTACAAGTATCTTGGAGTGACTCTATCTACCAGGTTGTGTACAAATACAATGTTATCCGATATAGTTACCAGAGCCAAAGCAGCGTCCATTCAGATCCAAAGGTCCTTGAGAAAGCTTACCTTAGTTACGCCTGAAATATTGTACAAAATTTTTGACGCACAAATTCAGCCTATACTGTTGTACGGATCAGAAATTTGGGGCACCAATGACTGTAAATGCATTGAAACTGTCCATATGTACATGTTGAAGTGGTTTCTCAATGTTGCCTTTAACACACCCAACGTTATGATTTATGGAGATACAGGGAGGTATCCACTGGACATAAATGCTAAATTACGCTCGGTGAAATATTGGTTAAAACTACTTAGAATGGAGCGGGACAGATACCCTTACCAAGTGTACATGTCTATGCTTGGCTTAGTTGATGGGAAACATAATTGGGCAACAGGTATTAAAACATTATTGTTGAAGTATGATTTCAAAAGGGAGTGGGATGGTCAAATGGTCCAAAATGAAACTACATTTATGACACAACTTAAATGTAGAATGATTGAGTGGTACGACAGCAACTGGAGAAATTGTATGCAGCAAAGTACAAGATACTCCTTCTACAAATTAGTAAAGTTTGAACGTGGTATAGAGCCATACCTTTATGCATTAGACAAGAAAGTATTTCGAGATGCCTGGATACGCTTCAGAATGGGAATTAGCGATTTATATAATCATAAGTATAGATACAGTACTGCGTCATACCCAAATATATGTCCATTATGTATGGAAACGGAAGAAGACGAAGTTCATTTTCTACTACATTGTCCAGCCACCTACGATATAAGGAGTAAATATATAATACCATTTATACAAATTAGTGTTCGTGGACCCCTTACTGACATGTTTGCAACTGATAATGTTATTGTTATTAGAAGTATTGCCACATACATTTACAAAGCATTCCGTAGAAGAACAGAAGCCATGGTAATGTTCAACAGCTACATAAACTTGATGGAAAATTAGATTTATTACTCTAAGATGCAATTGTCACCGTTGGTCGATATGATATTGGGAAGTGACATCCTTAGGTACAAATTTTGTCATTTCTTGTAACTTGTAATGGGCCGGAGGCCCCCACAATAAACTCATTTGTTTTGTTGTTGTTCTCTCTCTCTCTCTCTCTCTCTCTCTCTCTCTCTCTCTCTCACACACACACACACACACACACACACACACACACACACACACACACACACACACACACACACACACACACACACACACACACACACAGACACCCCACCCCCAAGCAAGTCTGCAGAAGAGTCAGCGTGAGCGAACATCAAGAAGGTAAATTGAACTTATCGATGAGAGATACGTGTGCTCGACACTTTCGTGTCTGAGTCGTTGCGCTTTCATTACTACTTTCGAGAATGAACTCTTGTCAGTGACTTCGATTATGTTGCTGTCGCACTTGAAGTATCGTATGCAAGATTTGGTTTTCATTATCTTGGTTGTGATTTCGATTATGCCTCCACGAATACATGTTTCATTCGTTCGTTCGTTTACTCTCCCTCCTCCCCCCCCCTCTCTCTCTCTCTCTCTCTCTCTCTCTCTCTCTCTCTCTCTCTTTCTCTCTCTCTCTCTCTCTCTCTCTCTCTCTCTCTTTCTCTCTCTTTCTCTCTTTCTCTCTCTCTCTCTCCCTCCCCCCTCTCTCTCTCTCTCTCTCTCTCTCTCTCTCTCTCTCTCTCTCTCCAGACGTTGGACATGTTTTTCCTCAGATGGGAAGAAATGGAAGACGAAACACAAAAGACAAGAATGTTCATCCCAGAGGAATTGCCTAATTAAATGGATACCGCGCTGTTTGTAATGTAGAATAGTCATGAAAAGATAGCTGAAATCTACATGAATAGTCAGCTGTTGTCAGATGATGGGTCTGTTTCGCTATGTGCATTTCAGTCTTGATCGATACTATGTTTTAGAAGTAGCCGCAGCAGTTGCACTTGTTGCTGTTGTTATTCCTGTTTTTGTAGCTGATTATCGTCGTTCAGATTAAATCACACTATGAAGAACGCTTATCTTCACTACGAGGTCGAAACATCTCAAAGATGTTCTTGTCAGTTCCACTCCAAATCTCACCTTCCATGCATACTTTGTCGAGTGAAGTCTGTTCCCGTTTAGGGCTCTTTATCCACTGAGCGGGTTTCACAGGCAAGCACGCGACTGTTCTGTTGACGAAAATAACCCTCATGTCCTCTCCGGTGTTCCCAACTCTGCCGAATGACTACGCCGTCGCCTTGCTAGCTTGGCCTCCTGGCTGTGTTGGCAAGACTTGCGGAGGTGGCGCTCCGGCCTGGCAGGAAAGAAACAGAGGCCTCAAAGTGCTGTTTGATTTAAACACTCAAAAATGGTGTTCCCCTTGTTGGAGACCTTGCTTCCGCTGGTTCCGTCTGTGGCCAGACTTGGGTTTCCGTTTTGGGTCGGAGAGAAAAGCTTCAGGGAAGAAATGGCCGTGCAGCGCTCTCATTTCCTCTCCCTAGCGGTGACGCTCATTTCTGTTCGTAGTGACTGACACTTTCCATGAATTCTTGATGCTGCCTCCCACGTTAGCTTGAGGTTGTTTTGTTTTTGCAACTGCTTCGAGAGCTCGAGGCTAAATGCAAATGAGGCAGGACAATTTGGTGTTTTATCTTTCTCCCTAGATTTCCTTGTAATACGAATTTCTAGCTCTGATTTCGCGTGTGGTCTATTAGCTAAACAACACGTAAAAATAAGTTGGTTGGCTTTAGAGCCAAGTCCGTATCACCGCGGTTAGTATCAACATAGTATTCGTAATGTTCTTGTCATGTGGATTTTAAAAGGAAGAAATGGAATAAAACTGGAGTATTTGTTTAAGACTAAGCGCCTAGTCAATCTTAATTTGTATGTGGACTGGCAATTGTATTGATTCGAATACATTCATCTCGTTCTTTCGGGTTGAGCCAGTGGATTTTTTAAACCACAATATACCACGGAGATGTAGCGAAATATTCTGAAGTTTCTTGCCATTTGTGCCTAGTTAACTTCACAACTTTTCATGAATATCAGTCGTGAAATATGCTGTGCATTTCAACACAATAGAAACATTATACTCACAAAGAAGGGTAAATACGGATACATCGTCCACCAACGGTGCTTTTAGCAAGAGCATGCCTTAGTTAACGCTGCAATTGTAACAATGATATCATTGATCGAAATGATCTATCGGGGGAAAATATTAGCTGTACTGGACAAGTTTGTCTCACGAGTGAGAATGGAGATCTCGACTAAAACTTGAATGGACAGCTCTACCTGGAGAAATGATATTCTGCGACTGCCACTCGAAAATTCTTCCCGCGCGAAGGAGAAGACCCTCGTGCATGTACCCCACTCGACAATTTTTTTCTCATTACCCATCCTGCTCTACTACAAACCCCCACGGTTTGATCAAGCTCAGAGATGGGAGAAGGCAGAGCGCCTGGGATCGCCAGGAGCAAATGAGCTCAAGCTGGTAGGACAGGCTGTTGCCCAGACTCCCATCCCTCATTGACCGCACTCTGGATGCAAGTGCCATCAGCCGTGGAGGCGTGGGGTCTGTGTGCATAGAGATTCGAGGACTGCCTGACCAATGGACTCTACTTATGTGCCTGTATAGGGCCGCTCGTCCTCAATTAGCACGCATCAAAGGCAAGAGTCCATTGATCGTCTGATAGCGTCCTTGTTGAGCGGCAGGACACGAATTGTCGAGCGAGATAGGATGTCATCGATTCACCACACGTACCTGCGTAGATCGCCAGCGTTCTGTCAACACCTACCATCTGTCCCGAACCCTACTGACGTGGAGGTCCTGAACATCGGCCGTGTCTGAAGAGTGGGACGTCAGTGTTATGTCAAGTCTCTTGTGACTTGTTCACGCATTTCGAGTTATCATGTCGGCCTGCTTTTCCCGCGTGTGTATTTAGTTAGGTGCTTCACACAAAAGCGCCGTGGTCACCATGTCTTCGCGTTCGCTTTTGACGTGTTGAAAGACTATTCATCACCAGCTTTCAACCTCTTTCATCAGACATGCAAAGTCACTCAGGACCCTCAAACACATCTCGCGCACTTCAGACTGAGCGGCCGACTCCCGAGGGACGAGTCCAAATTGAGGATCCTACCGTGATGGACACTCGTTAGGAGTTCCACATGAGAGATCTACCTCATCATCGATTCCTCTGTACCCGCAATTGTTCCTCGCCGCCTCGCATGTCAGAGGGTGATAACCACGGTAGACTGCCCAAAGCAGAGAGCATCTTGCCCCGAGGGGTCTGGGGGTGTCCGAAAGCCCTCCAGCGCTCGTGTAGGGGGTCCGAACGTCAGCAGATGGAGCCTTCATAAGTTGGCCATCCTCTTGCCTCCGTCACTGTTGCTCCTTCTTGTGGACTGCATCTGCATCGTCATCCCCGATATCTACAAGGTCATCAGGTGCGTCCTTTTGTGGGTTTTACCTGTGACTTGTTGGGTCTTTCATGTCATTCACTTTGGACTTTCACCTGTGGCACACTCTGTCGAAAAAAAACTACCCATCTTATCGACACCTTCAGCATATTCTCGCCGTTTTTGTTATCTAGTTACAAGTATGAAAAACGGGGGCAAGCTATTCCTCCTAGCAAAATTTGCTGACTGAAGCAACCCCTCACAGTGCCGAGAGTGACCTAAACTACCTATGGGACTGCACCTGTACCTGTACCTGGTCAGTCTGGCCACACGGATCCACAGTGAGTGGGACGCACGCCTGCCCCGCTCTGGGCGGGCCTTGCTTCCAGCGGGAAGACCCCGTGCTGCTGCCATCGATTGTGAAGCGTGGCGGGGCGTCGCCTGTTCATCCCAGAGCCGGCTGTTGGCTGCCGTTCTGACTGCCTGGCCTACCCCTCTCTCTGTGTTGCTTTCTGTCTCTCCGCCTGCCTGCCTCTGTCGCTCTGTCAGCGGTCTCCCAGGCTGCTGGTCCGTGTCTGTGACTGCTGCCCTGCCGTTGCCCCTGCAGGCTTAGACTGTGAGGGTCTTTTGCACTGCGGCAGTCCTCCCGCTGTCTCCACGCCCTGCAATCGCGTGTCTAACCCCGGAACATCGTCCTGGATCCCTGATTCGTGTTGCGTGTGTAAAGGTGGTGGTGTGGATTTGGCCATGAGACATCTGGAGAAAGCTAAAGATTACTAAATACGAAGCGAATGAGCAAGCTTTCAAGTGTTGACTGGAGTGAAAACGTTTCTTTAAATCTCATCAACTCAGAAATGCTTCTGTTTGAAAGGAAAAGTTCATGAATTGACTTAAAGTTTCATTCTTCTGGTGAAGACTTCTTGTGACAAAGGTAAACTTTTGCACACGAGATAACATGTACCAGATTTGTTTGACTTGCACGTAGCAATAGGAAAATAATTGTTTTGCATTTCCTGTTCTGATGTGAACTTCCCGCCGTCTGGGAAGGAAGACACACCGGCCATATTGTTGTTGTCTATAGAATTGAGATCGATGTTCTACAGAGAAAACAGGTGACCATCGCATGGATTTACCTCGATCATCTGACAAACTCTGAACTGCACGAATGCCCACTGTGGAGTAATACAGTTCACTGGAGCTGAATTCTTCGGAATCTTCTTTTACGTCAAATGGCGAGCGATCAGTGAAGTGCGGAAAGAAGATACATTAGCAAGGTAAGTTTTCATAGGGGGAAAAATTGGGTTGTTACGAGACAGAGCTTAATGAAAATGTTTGTCTTTTTTGCAGTGTTATTTTTACTGACACCGCAACGGGGGGAAAAAAGGTGGAAGAGAAGAATCTGGGTTTCTTTCGTGTCACAAATGCTGAGAGTAGTTCAGGCTAGAACCACGCTCGACCTTCTCGCAAAAGCATCGCGGCCAGTCTTAATCTGTCCCCCTTCTGCTCTTCATCAATTATTTTTTCCTTCCATTTTATCCGCGCAAGAAGATCAAGCTTGTCAACGCTCGCTCTTCTGCCTCCTTTCTTCGGCTCCGATGCTCAGCCCGCCTTTTCACTGAGGTGTGCTTGTGTAGGCTCCCTTTACATCTGACGTAACGATCCAGTGTGGCGTGGACTGAGCGAGGCAGGCTATTTCGGGACAGCATAAACTCCAGTAGTCAGGATTAAAAGGAAGAGGGTAGTGCAAGGGGAGCCTTTTCATCGATATGTCTTCCTCCCCCGCTCCCTCGGCTACCCCTCGGCTACCCCTCTCTACCCCCCTCCCCCCTTCACCCCCTGCCCCCATCCGCTAAATCTCTCCACCCCCAACTTCTGCTGTCATGTTCCTCCCGCCCAGGCTGCTTCTCTTCGTGTACGGGATGCTGGATCATCAATCGATAGTGATTTGTAGGTCCACCCTCACCTCATCCCATCTCATCCCAATCCATCCCCCCGCCTCCCTCTGCCTCTTTGTGTGTGTGCATACCCCTGCCTCCAAGCTGCCCACTGGTAGGAGCCATCGATTCTCAGTAGGTAATTACTTCTGGGCTTTTGGCCCACTTGCCTGGTGGCTCGCTTACCCGATTGCCTGGATCACTCGTTGCCTATCTACCTGCCTGGATGACTGCCTGTCTGTCTGTCTGCTTGCTTGATTGCCTATCTGCTTATCTGCCTGCACCCTTGCTTGCCTGCCTGTCTGCCTGGTCGCCTGCTTGTCTGCCTGGTTGCCTACCTGCTTGTCTGCCTGCCTGCTTGTTTACCTGCCTGCTTGTCTCCCAGCCTGCTTGTCTGCCTGCCTGCCTACCTGCCTACCTGCTTGTCTGCCTGGTTGCCTGTCTGTCTGCCTGGTTGCCTGTCCATCTGAACGTCTTTTATTTTACTGGGTTAGCTGGTCGACTGGCTACCAGTTTCCTTCATTTAATTTGCCTGTCAGTCTTCCTAGATGTAGATAGTCTGTCTCCGTACTCCTCCTGGCTGTCCAGCAGTTTCACGTGTCTGTTTCCCAGATTGCTTGCCTGCCGGCCTGGTTGCCAGCCCCTCCCAGCAGGCACACTAGACTGTCCCTTTGACGACTTGATGGGCTGTCTCCCTACTTGCCTTTCCATCTCCCTAGTTGTCCATTCACCTGCTTGTCCATCTGCCTGCCACCTCGCCTGCCTATCAGGCTGGCCATTTGACTGCCTTGTTGCCAATCTGCCTGCCTGAGGGTCTCTGTGTTTACTAACCTCTTTGCCTGCATCTCTCTGTTTCCAGGTCTGCCTGCGTGTCTGCCTGCCAGCTTGCCGTCCTAGATGTCAATTGTTCTGTTTTGTATGCTTTGGTCGGTTACCAATGTGTTTGCCTTCTTGACTGGTTGCTTGCTTGTTAAAATTGCCCGCGTGCATCCCTGACATCTAGTTTACCTCTGCGCCTGTTTGCCGGACTCTCTGCCCAGCTCCGTGTCTCATATGTTACTTTTGTATATCTCTGTACTTGCTTGTCTATTCATGTACTTAATTGTTTTGCCCAGTTGCTCGATTCTCCGCCTGATCTTCAATCCGTGTACTTGCCTGGCTGTCTGGCTGGTACTCTGCCTGCTTAATTGTTTGGCCGTCTCCGTGTTTTCCAGCGCGCTTGTCTGGTCGTCTGTCCATCTACTTGCCTGTTTTCCTGACCGATTGTCTGACTGCTTGCCGGCCTCGCACGCATAGTTGCTTGGCTGTCGTCCTGCAGTCCAGGGTGTTTGTCTGGTCGCCTGTCTATCTGCTTGCCTGACGCTCTGACCGATTGCCTGACTGCTTGCCTGCCTCGCAGTCCGGGACACGACTTCCCCCGGGTGGAACGTTGTGCGGATATTGCACCTCTCCGCCACCACAGAAATCCCACTCGATCGCATCCTGCACGCACACGGACCCATCACGCTGCCGGGACAGCCGGCTATCTGGCTCGAGCGCCCCTTGAAACGTGATGGAGTTGCTCTGTTAGATGTAATCTTTGATTCTCCGCGCCACCCGCAGCAGAAATCTGCGGGCGACTTTTCGCCAACACTGAGACCAGTATCGCCGCCGATCTCTGTCCACGTCAAATGTCGTTCGCGTGTTCACTTCTGTAGAACTGAACGCTCTCTGAAGCGCAATCTCCATGGTGATCAGACAGCTTCCTCATGCTTAATAAGTCCGAGGTCAGCAACGCTGTTTCGTAAGAACTTGCACGTCTGACCTTGACACGGTGGTCACCTCGTTCGCTCCATCTGGAACGAAACAGGAAAAGGGAACAAGCTGCAACGCATTTGTTTGTGAATGCGACGTATCAAACCTTTTGTTATCTTTATCAAAGACGACATTGCGCATTAATGGGAAAGCAAGTCGAATGATATGTGACACACGATCTGTTTACCATTTGCATACAGTGAACGATCCATCCCAAATGCTGCCATGCAATACGTTTATTGACTTAGTCGACGCATCAAGGGTAGTCGCCCGTCCGTTTCTCTTTAGGGAAAATCTGAATCTCGGCGCAGAGGCAATCGGCGAGATATCAAGAGAGGATCTCCTTGGGGTTAACCCCTGGGGGCCTCCGCTTGTGTTTGCCCGCATGCTCCAGTGCAGAGGCATTATCCATCAAGACGTTCCTCTTGCTGGATTAGGCCGTCCTGTCCCCTCGTGTCCATAATGGGGCTGGCAGGCTTTAACCCTGGGCGTGCGGGATTGTTCCTCATCGTGCCACGGGGCGCGATAGAATCTGGTCCAGACGCTTCGGGCAGTTATGAGGTCCCCGCCTCGGTAGGACCCCAGACGCTAGTCGCCAGCCTGCTGGGATTTCTCTCCCCTGAAGTGACGTCACGCGGCGCCCGGACAAGGGGACCGGAAATCACCCTTGTCACGTGGTTGATTGGTCGTTACGGAGAGGGCCGATAGCTGGTGCGGTATTGGGAGGCGGAGTTTTGTAGCTTGGTGTGGTCGGTGTGGGTGGTTCGTGCGGGTGAAACGTTTTAAATGCTGGTGGGTGTATGTTTTATGGAACCGGTGAAGGGAGACACTCACTCCGAGAAGTCCAAGATGGGACATCGGTTCTACGGTGCAATAAACATCGATTTTAACAATTATTGACAAGAGTGCTCTTTTCTTGAAGATTATAACACTTGCATCACACGATACACAAGTCAGTTACCGCTCATATTCCATAGGATGAAAAGCTCAAGCGAAGGCTGCACAGAGTACAGGATAGCAATTGCAACCAAACTGAAATTGATTGTAGAGGTGACCTGGTAACTTCCTGTACTTCATTTCGCATCTCGACAATGTCATTACAAGTATTGAAATAAGTCATACAGGATGAAAATTGAGCCGTTAATGATATCAAGCTGGCGAATCACACACGCATACA
>JAWQFJ010015696.1:137500-167500 GCA_034096865.1 Theodoxus fluviatilis
GAAAATGTAAGCCATAAACAGCATTAAATTATCAAAGTTGCATGTTGATTGCATCGATAGGTCCTGAAAGAGCTGACATTTTACAATTGGGAATGCAGGTCGCCGAGCATCTCAAGCTTCGCGCACTTCTATTTATAGCTGACGCGCGGACCTCAGCGACACCAGTAAACATTTTTGTCCTCGAACCTGTCTGCTGCTGTTGACATTGGGTACAATGCTAGTGTTGTCTGATGCTATGATAACGATACATTAAAATTGCATCTGTGTTATGAAAACACGGCTCAGATTAAATTGCTTTATTTTTGGTAACTGAGAAAATGTGTGACGATCGCCAGGGTTTCCCGAGTTTGATGGGAAAAGTGCGAGCTGATCGAGGCTGATCGAGTGTGTGTGTGTGACACTGTGTTTGTGTATATTTTTCCTCATCAAGACAGATTTTTGTTTCGCCCCTTCCTTACTGAATTTCAATGGTTCTCACTTGGAAATCCTGCCATATTGTAAAACTTGATCTTCTGCTCGTTTGCTTCTTGCTGATGAATTTAATAAACGGTGACACACACACACACACACACACACACACTCGAGCCAGCCTCAGCTCGTACTTCATTTGTCACCTCCTCCCACGCTGTCCCTCTTCTTTTGTTTGCTTGGGCTGTGTGTGCTGCTGTTAATGTATCCGTATCTTGCTGACACCGCTTTTATGATAGCTACCGATTCCCGCTCCGTGAAATCGGGGCTTTTCTTCGAGGATTTGCTACCGATCGTGGCTGACATTTTTGACGGGAAGTTTGAAGCGGTACGCTATGCGCTTGCGCACTGGGCGGAATCCCCGGGAATTCCACCTCATTCTGAAAATAAACCATAGACTAGGTCAATCAGTCCCAGCCTTTCAAGTCAACACCCAGTCTGGGTTCGTGAATCGTAGACTCGCTGAGTCCCAGACTAGTCCCAGACCAGCGGTGGTCTGGGACTAGTCTGGGACTCAAAAGTCCAAGACCAGTGCTCTCGAAAGTCCACGTTCATGAATTACACCCCTGCTGTGGTGTGCCTACTGTCACAGGATTTGTCTGTTATCGTCCATAACTCCCGTTGTGACCCATGATCACTGCTTTCTACTCCCATGTTTGTGTTTGTTTTATTCTCTCATTATTTTTCTATGTCGGTCCCTACTCATCCGTTGAACTTATCTGTTCTCTTCTTCCCGAGTCTCTCATACTCAAACACCATCTCTTGAGTATCTAAATCATCAAGTTCTGTACATGTGCCCTTGAACCCTGCCTTTTTATCCCTTACCCCGTTCATCCATGTTGTTTGGGTCCGTCACCCATCTCCATGTATTAAACGATTTCTTACTCTTAGAGTGCACCTTTCATTTTTCGCAAACCCATAAATCCTACTTCTTCAGTCAATACTTAATTGTCATCACACCTTCTCAGACTTCCAATTCCTCATTGTCACTACACCTCTTCAGACTTCTCATGCTTCACTGTCAGATTACCATTTGTGTCTTCACAGCGTTCGCTATAGCCCCGCTTCTCGCAAGTCCTCCCATTGCGAGAGAGCGGGGGTAGGGACATCCAGTTATTGGCAAAGGGATTTCTGGACCCTAATAGGATTACCTCGGCGGCGCTGTCCCCGGTGTCTGACCATCCTAGGTCGAGCTCCGGGCGTCGAGCGCCAATTTGCCGTGTGATTAAACATCATTTTTCACCATCAATGCTGGCCCAGGTGGAGATCTCTCTCCATTGTCTTCAGCTGTACGTGGCCAGGGTGACACAGGGCCGCAATAGTGAGTAGGCTGCCCGCCATCGAGATGCGTCTATCTCGTCCTCCGCAAGGTGCTGAAAGCTCTGTAGGTCCTAATAGCATTACTAGCTGGAGGTCCAGCTGAAGAAGGGGACAAGGGAGAGAAGACTGCGTTCGGGTTGAACGAGGGGGTGGAGAAAATAGTGTGGTCTTGTGGTGTAGAAATCGATGTTCGTTTAAGGGATACCTGCTATCTTAAACCTTTAAACCAATTTGGCTTTTCTTTGTCTTCTTTTTCGTGGGGGTACTTGTTTCAGTGCTTGTCAGAAATCCGAGTGAATCTTTTTTCCTCCACTTGCGTTGGTCTTCACTTCGGTGAGTGCATACCGGCTCACTCTTTATCTACTGTTGTTTGTCACACCGCTCCTCACTCCCAATGTCTTGCTCAGTCGTTGCTGCTGAGCGCAACTCTGTAGTCTTTCATAGGCAGTATCGGTCACAGTTGTCTCATCATGTGTCGAATGGGTTATTTAGGACAATACTCTGTCAAAAACAGCGACGGAGAGAGAGAGAGAGAGAGAGAGAGAGAGAGAGAGAGAGAGAAGAGGGAGGGAGGGAGAGAGCGATAAAGAGAGAGAGAGGAGGGAGGGAGGGAGAGAGAGATGAGAAAAAGAGAGAGATAGAGAGAAAGAGAAAGAGATAAAAGGAGGGAGAGAGGGAGGGAAAGAAAGAGAAGAAAAAGAGAGAGAAAGATAGAGAGAGAGGAGGGAAAAAGAGAGAGAGAGGAGAGAGGGAGGGAGAGAGAGAAAAAAGAAAGAGAGAGAGAGAGAGAGAGAGAGAGAGAGAGAGAGAGAGAGAAGAGAGAGAGAGGTGCAATCTATTTACACAGCATGGAGAGAAGGAGAGGACAATGCGCAGGAGAGAGGACAAGAGAGGGGGCCCTACTCTAATAGCCCGCCAAGCCTGCTGAATGCGCGCCCCCGCCTTGTCACTTCCTGCCCGCAAAGAGCACACCCCCTGTCATGATTTGTACGTCAGGCCCTTCAAAGAGAGTTCTCTTTTCAACTTTTTTTCTTTGGAGAGAGAGAGAGAGAGAGAGAGAGAGAGAGAAAGAGAGAGAGATAGAGAAAGCGCTCTATCCTGAACCTTACGGTTGTGCAAAAGTCAGTTCATTGTTATTTCTGATCCATTAAGAAAAGATTGAATGAAATGTCATTTTCCAACCATTCACTTAATGTCGCTGCTGTCTCTTTTTTTCTTCTTCTACAAAACCAACTACCCTTCAGCTAAATGACTGAGGCAAAGTCATGATTCTAGGGCATTTCAGTGTTTTCTCGTGCTTTTATATATATCAACTTTGAAAATGATAATCTAAAGCAGTCTTTGTTGTGAAACCTTCCTAACGAGTGCTACTCGCTCTTCATTTCAATTGAATGAGAGCCTCTGGCTTCATCGACCTGCGACAGGGGTGCGTGCGTACTCCGTGGCACCTTTGTCCCTGGCTCGTTAAGGAAAAGAGGGACGGAGTGGGTGGACTGAACCAAAATGGGGGGTGGAGCGTCGGAGGGGGGTTGCCTGCCTTAGAGAGGGGTAAAGGATGAGCGAGAGGGTAGAGATGGAGTGGGGGTGGGGTGGTTGGAGACGAGGCTAGCGGGGGTGGGGGTGGGGGATTGTTGGGGATAAGGAAGGGAAGGAATGGGGGTGTCCATAGCATGGTGCAGGAAGGCTCATATTGTGTCGGGACCCGGCACCAACAAAGAAAGGCCGCGCTCCCCTCTCTGTCAATGGAGGTGGCGGACGCTGGGAGTGTGGCTGTGGAAATGGGCAGGACGCCGCCGTAAGTATGGCGGCCAAACCACCCGCCTGCCAGCCTGTCTTTGCCTTTGGTACAGAGATGTGGACTGCCTTGGATCTCAATCAGACTGTCGTCGTCCATGTCCTTATCGCCCTGGCCTCGGCCAACATCCACTATCCTCTCACCTAGATGTAAAACAACCCCCACCCCATCCACAACCATTTCTATGGTCACCCTTCAACGCATTTTTCTACTACCTCTCTCTTGTACTTTCAATCCATAAACTGAGTGTACTCTTCCTCCCTCAATACACCACCCCCACCCCCTAAATGACCATCCCTATACCCGACGTTATGAAATCGCATTCCCATCCTTTTCCTCTCCTCTTTCTCCCTCTCCACCCCCTTTTCATTCCTGTTTCCCTCATTTTTACCCTACTGCCATCCACCATTCCTACCCCAACCCCTGCTCAGCTCCCTGATGACCGTCGTGTGCCTGCAGGAAGAAAAAATGGACAGGGCAGGAAGTCCCCGTCTCCCTTCCTGCTTAGTAGGGCGCGTTTCTTAGGCCCAAAATCTGGAGATTATCCCTCGATGGCTAGTCGAGGGCGTGCGAGACGTTCCTACAGCTTAAAAAAGGCCATTCATCAACTGGCAAGGCGAAAGGACATGGCTGGCGCCAGAGCCTGTGAAGAAATTGCCGATAGACGAAATAAGTGACGATTCAGATATCACATCAGTTTTTCACTTAAAAGAACACACCATTGCGTCATATCGAATGGCACGGAAACTTTTTCAACAAAAAAAAGCAACCCGGGTTCAACTGTAGACAATATTGTCGAAAATTTTATGCTCAATTCATTTCGATCAATTCAAGGGACATAATTCATAGAGCGTACGTGTATGGTGTTGCGTGTTTGCAAGCGATTAAAGAATTTTCGGCAGTGTATGTCCAGAAATAACCTATACACCCACACCTCAAAATATACAAATGAACACTCGAACAGCAAATACTTCCGTGTACGTACACTGTTCCACTCTCGAACCCTGAGAAGCACATTACAGGCACTGCCGTCTATCAGCGGCATCCCAATTGGCATGCTCTCCGCTATTTAGGCTCATCCGGGTCTCTGCAGCGGGAAGCATCGAGGGAGCTCCGGACCTCTCTCGGCCTCCCGCCTTCACGGCGAGTGCATCCTTTTGAGCGAGGAACGTAGGAAACGCCTAGCCCTCGCAATTCTCTCGAGATTTTGGGTCTAACTAACGCGCCCGTAGTCTCCCCGTGACACGTGATCAGCAGGGAGAAAACTCTTGCCTCAGCGGCGATGACGACAGAGAAGGTCGTCTTGACTCTGTTGACAGTGATGGATGCGATGAAGGCTGTAGAACACTTGCGAAAAGAAAGGACAGAAAAAACGGAAAGTGGAGATGTTTGCCACAGCTTGGCTTGTCATTATTTTGATGTCCAAACAGTCCCCCCCCCCAACTTTCCACCCCCACCCTACCCTCACGCCCATTCCCCTCAATCTTTCCTCTCCTCCATTGCAGTTGGAATATTTAGATGATTTTGATGCGGTTTGACCTTGATCAGTCATCCGCATGGAATATTCATGTCGACACTATCGAAGCATCTGATGAAAACATCCATTTCCTCTTGTCAGACTTCTCATCTTAAAAAAGAATAACTATATTCACAAAAAGAGCTGCTTTAAAGGAAAGAAATTCCATTCGATCGGGAGGAGCAAAAATGCGAGATGAATAAAGTATTTCAGGATGAAATAGATATCACCTGCGCTGGTTTTCGGTGTCGCGCTAGGAAAGGAAATATTGCTGCGCAAAATGTTACTCCGTCTTGCAAAGACATTAGCATGGACTCTCTGGTTTTTTAGGTCTTTTATTTTCCATAGCGCATGCATGGAAACCGAGGGAGACGTGTCAAGAGAAGAAGGAACATCAAATCAACAGGGACGTTTGTAAGGAAACATGGTCCATGAGTGAGATTTCTGGGGCAGCGGAGATGCTGGTGACTGGAGAAATTTCACATACAGAGCCGTGCTCCCTTGCAAAGGACAAGAAGGTTACAATGTCCGATCTCAGGCGCGTACCGAACCCGCGACTTCCCCGCGAACGCGGAATGTTTGTACTTGAGGGGAAGTTGGAACAATTGAAAACTGCAAATGCGAGCATGCATGCATTAGTTCGTTCATGCGTGCATGCATGCGCGCGCGAGGGTGCAGATGCATTAAACAGGGCACAATAGAGGAGGCTTTAGCTGAAGGGTGATAATGCAACCTTCTGGCAAAGTGCACAGCAGCAGGGGAATAGCACATGTGGCCGGGGACAAGATACAAACACAGTGATGCCCAGCAAGGGATTACTAACATGTCTTTAATCCTCTGTCTTTCTTTTTTCTTTGCTTTGCTGCGATGCTGTCCTGTCAGTGGGCCAAGTCAGGCATGCAGCATGGCGGGCTTAGTAAGAATGGGGTTGCGTCACCTTGTCTATGCACGTCACGCTTCAGCAACTTTCCTCGTCAGCCCAGAGGCAGAGGTCAAAGAGGAAGGATTTTCGCCTGGCTGTCGAGAAGCCCTGGATCCCCCCTGTCAGAAAGTGATTTGCACCGTGGATTTGTAAAAGGTCGTCCATCTGACCTACTTGTCAGTTTCCAAGGGTTATGCCTCTTAGCCACGATGCAATCTTAAACTTTTAAAATCCCTTTTTCGCCTTCTCCACGGCGACCCCATAACCAAGCTACTGGATGTTGCAAAGCAGGACTCAAATGCGATTACTGACCGTAACAAGATGGCCAAGGAAGGTCTTTTCCATGCATTCAGCATCTCTGATGCATCACCGAATGTCAAGTTTCGACCTCGCGTTAAAAAAAACACACACCTTTGAAACAGACACTTCTTTGAAAGCTTGTCGCAAAAAGATTTTTGACATTTTTATTCAAAAATGTCTCCTTGTTTTCCCGCAGAACGTTGCACTGGAGTTTACTGCTGGTTGGGGATGAGAACGGGGTCAGCTGGCCATCCTCTGCAGAGCGTTAAAGGCGAATCACTTATATAATTGTGATCTGACTCGCACCTACTGTAACGGGCTCTTGTAAGGTTGCAGTCAATGACCTTCTATTGCCTACAAATGCTAACAAGCCCTTAGATTACATTCATTCATTTATTCATCCTGGGGAAATCGAGCAAAGGAAAGAAGGAATAGTACGAGTCGAAGGAGTGAGGAGATGGATGAGGAAGATGCTCGAACAGCGAGGAAGGGGGAAGGTCATGGTAGGTTAGACACTGCTATCTTGCATGGCGATAGAGTTACAAGTTGCTGGAAATATGGAATACAGAATTTAAAGTGACAGGGTCAGCAAATGTGCACGTTGAGGGACATGTAATTGAAATGGTGAAGGTGAGAATGGCTTTTCACAGGCATGAAATACAATAATCATAATATCGACTCAAACTTGTGAGCAAGCACTCAGAAGTATCGTGTCATGATTCGTCGGATGTCAAATAAGTAAACTATTAGTCGACGTCAAAAAAGGTTGAGATCTCTCCAGCAATAAATACTATAAACTAAATGGGAAAGCTCGTGATCTTTCTGTGAAAGTGCACTTTCCAAGAAGATAGCTTCGATTTTTTCCAAGGTGAGGCCAGCACATGAGCAAAACTGTCCTGGTTCATTCTTCGCACGCTGTACATGAAGTAGCGGGATCACTTTATGGAAAAGCTCTCAACCGATATATCAGTAACATAACTTGACCATTCGTCATTAGCGCAATCTTAAGGCCGTCGTGCGATCTCTTTAGGGTTGGCGGTGCTTTGCTTCAATCTGTACAGGTAGGGCAGCCAGGTACCTTGAGACGTCTCCAGGTAGGGCAGCCAGGTACCTTGGGACGTCTCCAGGTAGGGCAGCCAGGTACCTTGGGACGTCTCCAGGTAGGGCAGCCAGGTACCTTGAGACGTCTCCAGAGTGCCATCGACCCGACTGCTTCCCGCTTCCCGACTCTCATCCCTTCTCTCACTCACAGCTCCTCGTGGTCACCCCACCCCCACTCCCACCCACACCCCCACCCCTCCACCCCCGTCTCAGCCTGCCCTGGACTGTCACGCGAGCTTCATCAATATTTCTTCAGCTTCCGTCTTGTTACATCCACTCCATGGCATCGCATGATCGAACCATCTCAATCTGCTTGGGCACTCGATGCAGAAATCGACTCGCACGCACGGTCTCTTTGTGATCACCTTGGTTTTTGCCAATCTAGGCGGGATATTGGTTACCGTGTGTTTTTGGGATGGTGTTGAAGTTACTTCGTTGGACATCTGATGAGAGCAAAGAAAAAGGTCGGGCAGTATTGGCATTGTGTTCTTTGGTCCATGTTGTTCTAAAGGTAACTGAGTACCACCCTTGTTACCATGCGTGGTCTTTGTGAGGGATCAAGTGCACACGTCACAGAACTCTGTAACATACTAATTACTATTCATCATGCTTCAAAAATGGATAGTGGCACAGTTCAATGAAAGCTGAACATTTTGCTAACGAAGGCTCAGCAGTACCTTCCACCTCTCCCTGAATCTGTCAAAGCCGGTGCTTGAGTACAGGATATTACTGCCACACACCCAGCGTCCAGCCACACATTTCGGTCGAATCGCATTTATTTCAGGCCCCATAAGCAGCATTCTTTGCGCTCCCTTATGTACGCACATGCTCGGCGTTTTTTCGCCAGTCCGCTTGCAAATAGCTCAATCTCAGAATCGCAGACACACATACAAAGAAACCATAAACGAATGGCAGTGTTAATTTATCAACACTTCTTGTAGAATACATTAATAGTTTGTTTGAATTGTAACATTTCGATATCGCAATCTGGGTTACTGAGTTATTCGGTACGCTGGCAACCGTTGAACTCGGTCACGTTGACAACAAAAGACCCTTTTGAGACTCCAAAGGACAAGAGTCCACAAGACAGATAATCAAGGCTCAAAACATACATTCAAGTCCCACCCAGACATACAAAATGCCGCTCGCGAAGCTTTAAGTAGATGTCACACGACCGAAACAATTTTGTCTCAAAACACTTTCTCGACTTCTTCGAACAAAAGTAATTAATTTTGTTTACGTGACCACAACAAAGACTTTCGCGACTCCTGTGAAATTAATACTGTTGTTTGGTTACGATTTCTTTGCATGTGTGCCAGTGATTCTTCAAATGAGCGTTTTGCATGCGAACTGGAGAAGAAATGAATGGCGGAGCACGACATGGGGCAGACTATTCTCGGCCTCTGATAAAAATGCTGCATGCGGGGCCTGAAATGGGTGTCACGTGACCGAATTCTATGTATGGACACAGTGCGCGGCATTAGCATCCCATTAGTAAGCACCGGCGTTTACTTTTTTTCACATTCACCATTTACAGAGATGTTTACACATGGACAAGAGCAGTCTGTCCGTATCTCGTTACTCCTACGTAAAGTTCCACTTCGACAAAATGACTGACTGATTTTATGTTGAAAAACATCGTGGCAATAAGTTAGGTCTAAGGAGAGCAGCTATAACTCTAGGTGACCAGACCCATCTTGCCTTAGTTTCTTTGGGACATCATCTTGCTATTGTGCAAACTGGTCCAGGGGGCTGACCTACGGAAACCGGTGCCTGCACGACTGTAAATTGCCAATCTACGTCTCCAGCAAGCTATCTCCACTATGTATCACGACCGTATATCACTACTGTGTATCACCATCACGCCATGCGGGCATCACATGAGCAGTGCAGGCTCTGCAACCAGCACGGGGAACACGGGCAGTCCGCGGACGCTGGGCACGGAGGATCAGGGGCCGTGATGGTCTGTCCTAGGGGAGCCATTAGGTATGGGCCTCTCCTTTGCCGCCCGTCCCGGCATTGGCAACAGGCGCGGCGCCCACAACGGCAGAGCTCCAGATCACTGGGGACGCGGGTAGACATGAATAAATCATAGACTGCAGGATTAGTGGGGCAGGGCCGCCTCCCGCTGCCACCTCCCTCTCCCCCTGGACTCGAAAACCCTCGCCCTTGACTCGTGGGTGACTCCTGATCGCACACTGCGGGGCCCTCGTTTTGCCTTTCATCCTGCAGGGGTCCGGTCTCCTTCAGAAGCTTTCCAGATTCAGCATTTGGAGTCCACATCAATCTGGAGGGGATTGGCTTTGTGCAAGGCAGGGTTCTAAACGTAACGGCTTCAGCACTCACGGACTCCCCCATCCCCCGCCTCCTTCAAGGCGAAACGTAAGGCCAGCAGGCTTCCGAATTCCAATGGGTTTACAATCCGGCCTTGGTGTCATGCAGGTTGATCGCCTGATAACTGAGGTATCAGCTTGCAGAGCCCCCATTTCAGGGAGCCGATCCCGACGTCCTGCAGGTTCCTCGCACTCTGCGGGAATCGCCGTTGCGCAAGAAGACCTCGCGGCCTGGGAAGAGTTGCTCCGTGAATGGAGGACGTCCCTGCCGGTCGATAGGACTTGCCGTGGAGGGTTTCTACCGCTCAGATCGCTGCCTAGCATCGCTCTGGGAACAATCTCTGTGGCCTTGGTTGTCGTAATGGTCTTGGCGGTTTTCTCGGGGAAGTGCGCACTTAGGAAACTCCCTGGACTGACGTGCATTGAAAGAATTTAGTTGTATGAGGAACTCCGGGCTTTAGATAGAAACTGTACTTTTGCTGCCTTGAGACGTCAATGAAGCCCTGTAAAGCACGATGTTCGTATATTGGGTCTTGTTCCAGAGTAGCTACGATGATCCTGACTGAGTGAACAAGTGCTCGTTCACTGATAGTCATGTGAAGAATGAAGGTGCATCACGTGCGTGGACGAAATCGTACAAACAGTAGTTATATAGGCAGAGGCGTCTGCCCTTGAATCATTCAGTTTCCAAAGGAACATTCCTTTCACGGTTTATATTCAAATCACATGACTGAAATATTCATTAGTGGCGGCGAATGTGCATGGTTCTGTGTTTAACAACATCCATTTCCATCACAACAGAACGGGCATACTTCATGCATACAGTCCATAGGTACATGACATTTTTGTTGGCATCCGTCAGTCTCGTGAGACTATGGGGGTGTGCGCCAGGTTTGGTCAGTCCGGGGTTGAGAGGCAGCGTACTCTGTGGCTGTAGAGCCCGATCCTTGAGCCGCATGCTCTGTTGCACTTGTCAAACGCCAATCACTCTGGACTTAGAACTCGTAACTGCTGTCTCCCGTGTTGTTTCTGTCACTGTAAAACAGCGGCACTGAAGTGACCTCTCCAGGGCGCGAGCCTGGGCAGCGTGTATGGAGATCCTGGGTTGCCCAGTCGACAGAATCCCCCACTCGGCCTCGCTGGTGTGGTCCAAAGGAACGCGGAGCGATACGTTTGGCACCAGTCTGGCTGCAGAAGCTGCCGGAAGGAGGTCAAGACTGACGACCAACCGCCTTAGGGGCTTCACTCCGGATTTGTGTATGACATGACATTTACAGGCGTTGTTACTGCTGGTATTCATTCTTTGCCCTATTGGACTCAATGAGAGCGCACATCTCCATTTCCACCAGGACACATCGTGGGAGGATGCAGACCTCTGTGACCTTTCTTGGCAGAACGTCAGCGGATGCTCCCTCCTAATCATCCTTCTATTCCGTCAGCTGCGAAGGCCCAAATCGCATTACCCAAGACTCGCTGACCACGATCGGGCAAGACGAGGGGTAATTCTCCGAAATTGTCTTCGATTAATGGATTTCCGTGACTGGGAAGCCGTGACCCTGACTTAATTACACCGCTGCTACTAGGAACCAGGAGGAATATTTCATCAACATTTCAAGACCCGGAAAACTTCAAAGTTGCAGAGAGGAAAAAAGTTGGCATTTCCTCTTCTTTTTTTGTTGTTGTAAAAAGAGAACTACAATTTAGATCTTTCGAGTGTAACAAATCGTCGTGCCGAAGGCCTGGTCGGTATCCTGGCAAACCTCCTCAGGCGTTATGCACCCATCCCGACCCTTCCCGCAACCCCCTGTCATTTTACAAGCTGCGGTGGATCGGTGGATTGGCAGGAGTGCGGTGATCACAGGGAGCGCGCCCACCGCTGATGGCTCAAGATTCCACAAGAGGTGTGGACACAGGCCGCGATCTGTGTTATTTCTTGTCACTGCACAGCGGGAGGGTGCAGTCGCGAGCCGGAGAGGGTTGCCAGATCAAAGAGACGCCATGTTGTCTTTCGATCGCCCGACCACTGGGGCGGTTCCCGCTGAGGACGACGCCAAGTGGGCGGGAGTCACTCGCGACCACTGGAGTGACGCCTGGCCTCTCCCCCGGCCGTCCGCTCCTTTCAGTCTCCTCGCCTCCTGGATCCCTGCCCCTCTCCGTCGTGCTTGAAGAAGAAATGGAAGGTGAAAGCGAGAACAAATGCAGCCCAATTGCCGAGTTTACCTTTCAAACTGATTTGCTTAAGGAAATCATTTAGCGAACGACATTGGAAAAACGCCCGCGAAAATGAAAAACGCTGGCTCAAAGCGAGACTAGGGAAATGATCTGCCATGATTTTTGCTTTCCTCTTGTCGTGAGTGTTTGTCTGGAAAGGATTGAAAATGCTGTAAACGACGGGAGTTTCTCTGAAGCTGTCCTGGGTAATCAACCCTATGTCCCTAAAGTGCAGGCGTCACGTTTGTGCCTGAAGTGCTGCCAGTATCTCATGGCAGCAACGCCTGAAAAAACAGCAACCCCTTAACATGCACTGAGACGTCACTCTCTCGACCGACAATCAAACCCGAACAGGAGCAGGCGACGGACAGTTCTCTTGTCACTGCACTCGTCTTGTCTCGCATCCACCTACACGTGACTGGTCGATGTGTTTGACGGCTTCACAGCGATGCTCGCCACTCTTGCTGCACCGCTGGCCTTGGGTTTGGCCCGAGGCGAACGGGGGACAGCCGCGCCATCGACGGCGGGAAGACCAGGCTGAGCGAGGGACCGTGAAGAGGTTGGCGCCTTTGTCTGGCGGGAGCTTCCCTGCGCCCGCTGCAGCGAACAGAGCCGCGACGAATAGGGGTCCCATTTACGCCGCAGAAAAGAAATCAAGGAAAGCGCTAAGCTGGAATCGATCCCCCAGAGCGCTGACAAAGAGCCAGTGAAGAGTTGCTTATTTGTGCTGGGCGTCGCGGACCCGAGCGATCGCTCTCTGTAATCAGGCGTATTGACGGACTGGGGAAGTGGGTGTGCGCCCCGCTCCTGTCGATACTGTTTCAGGCAGCGGGCGGGGGATGCGCTCGGGAGGCCGACGATTGTCGGCGAAGCCTTTGATCTTGTTGCGAAGGGAAGCGATATAACAGACACTCCAAACAGGACTATCGGAAACCGAACCCCACGCCCTCAATGGCTGCTGTTTGCGCTGTGACAATGTTTGGCCAATTTCATAATCGCGCCCTTGATGGACCAACGACAAGAGGGCGACAGACCAAAATATTAAATGGCAGGCATCGGAGCCCGCGCGGTTCCTGAAACGGTCCTGGCAATTTTCGGCGAGATCAAAGAGCCGCTCTGCTGTTTTAGACAAAAGGCTCGGAACTCTTTGGTTGACACCTTTCCTCGAGGGCATTTCGGAACACGGCCAGAGTATGTGTGCGGGGTTCAGCCGCAAACATCTCGCCGTCGTCCTCCGCCGTGCTTCCACGTCACCACGGCGACGCAACCAACGCCGGAAATAACAGCTCCATTTGTGTACATCGGCCGTCAATCCATTGGATAGTTCTGTTCCGTGCACCGGGGTCTCTGTAATTGTTTCTCCATTTTCCTCGTCTATGCATTTGCACCGATTGTTCCCAAAGGATAGTCCCGATAATCGAGGACGGTCGTGACGATCGTGGTATCTTGAAAGAGTTACGCTTGAGAACAGTCTGTTTTGCGCAGTTTGGCACCTCTGTCTCTCAGCCGTTAACCCTCAGTGCATCTCATTGGCCAGGCAGCGTATCACTGCGTTCCCCGCCAGTCATGCTTCTTTTTGCAGGAAGCGGTAATCGCCATGGCCGCATGGTCTCACGTACGAGGCTTTTCTTATCGTGACTGCTGCTTGATTGGGCAGACAGCAAGATGCATCGTAAATCTTCAGGTCTGGTCCTGGCGAAAAAGCTCATGCGCGCCCAGCAGCTTCCTAACCCTGACGGCTGACCTTCCCGTACCCTCATGCCGTGTCGACCGATGCCCAAACCTCTTATCGGTGCCGAGCGAAACCTCCAGGTAGAGGGGTATCGGCAATTACAAGCCAGGCAAGAGGATCCTGAAAGGTGGCACCGTGTAGATAATTGACCGTGAGACAGGGATAGGGCCTGCGTCAGTTAGGCTCTGCGGTAATTAACGGAGTTGGAGAGAGAGAGAGAGAGAGAGAGAGAGAGAGAGAGAGAGAGAGAGAGAGAGAGAGAGAGAGAGAGAGAGAGAGAGAGAGAGAGAGAGAGGGGGGAGGAAGGGAGATGTTGAGTGCCCCGTCAATCTTACAACCACTGGCTTTTTTTCTCCTCCCTAAACTGGCGCAGCGAATGAAGTGCTAGGGTTGTCGGAATTCTGGACTAAACTCCGATCGTCCTTGTAACAAGAAAGCAGTGCCCTTGCAACTACATGCTAATTCGCTAAATTGCACGTACGATCTATTAATATAAATCTGTGTTTATTATTGGCGGACTTCCTCGTTGAATGCTGCCCCATTGTACATTGGTATCGAACAGGTAAAATCATCGATAGAAGTGATCTGAGAGAGGCTTCGCTTGTATAGTTGGGGAAAAGTTTGCGTCCCTTGAAGTTTCTCCTTTCCTCATGAATGAAAGCGCTGGTGGAGGGATGTATTCTTGCGGTTTAAAGTTTGCAAGGTAATATTGACTGGGTGAATCTCCGATCGATGGTATGCACACGGAATTAAGCAGACACACCTCCAAAATAGTTTCGTCCTGTATGTCTGGTGTATATAAATATTCACGACATAGCTGTTTGAATATATTCTGTCATAACCTTGTTGACGGACGAAAACGAATGGATAATTTTTTTTTTGACCTACAACGTTAGAAATGTTCTTCGGCAAAACTCCGATCACACTCATCGAGAACCGTCTCCTCTGTCCATCCCTTGAAACCTTTCAACCAGCAAGGAAGTACTGATCACCGCTCAGTGACGATAATTCCAAGTTCATTTTTAAGACGCTTGGATCCACGAAATGAGGGGATTCCTGAAGTGAAACCTCATTTGATTACATTTGATGCCTTTGTCGTGCTTCTCTCTCTCTCTCTCTCTTTCTCTCTCTCTCTCTCTCTCTCTCTCTCTCTCTTCTCTCTCTCTCTCTCTCTCTCTCTCTCTCTCTCTCTCTCTCTCTCTCTCTCTCTCTCTCTCTCTCTCTCTCTCTCTCTCTCCACCTTCCTTTCACCCTATCACCTCCATCAGCACAGGCAGTCAACCCAATATATCCATCCGTCACCCTCTTCTCTGGGCCTTGAGTCTGGCATGGCGTTTAGCATGGCCAATAACGGATCAGGTGGCACGGTGGGCCGCCTCTCTGCGGTCACTGGGCCTCCAAGAACTCTGGTTTTCCCCTTCCAGAATGGTGCACGGCACGTGGGGGACGACCAGAGGGTCAGTGTCGGTGGCCACAATTACTGGGGAGGGTGTCCATGTCCATCAGGAGTCCAGCCTGCTGTAAAATCGCCCCGACACCGTCTGTGCCTCTCCCACCACCTCCTGAACCGTTCGGAACAAGCTCCCTTTCCAAACCCCCCTGCCCCATCTCCACTCCCACTTCCCTCCCCCCACACCAATCCCTCACCTCCACCCCCAACACCACACACTCAGCCCCCACCTCTCTCTCTCTCTCTGCTTGCTCTCCTTTTTCGTTCATTCTCATCCCGTGATGCACGAGCGCTCGTTCACATTGCAGCGTGGTGAATGATGGTGAACTGAATGACTAGATGAATTAGTAATTGTACACTGTTTGGGTAGTCAGATGGCTGCTAGCGACGTGGCTGGGTGAACTGCTGCGTAGTCGAATGAAGACTGGCTGAATGAGCTGTGGCTTGTTTTCGCTGATTCGTTGGTGAATAAGAGTTGAGAAATGGGGAGACGGGTTGCTTGGTTGATTGGTCGGAGAGTGAATAGGTGTGGGTGACCACTGAGTTGATTTCAGTGCCGAATTAAAAGTACTCGTATGTTTATTTCCTTTATTCTACAGTGGTTCCGATGATACATGACTCTCACATGATCGACTGTTTTGATGTAAACAAATCCATCGGCTATCGCAACGATTTTGTGGTGTGTTTCTTTTACGCTGAAACGAGCTGCTCGTGACTCATATTTCATCAAAACGAAATGTGAGACAGCGAGGGACAGGTCGTTTCTGAAAATTCAGCAATCAACACACAATAATTAAAACATTACCAATCTTAAGGCTTCACATATGCAAACGGGGCCTCCGCTGTTTTTCCGGACGGTCGACCTTGATAACTTGGAGGAGCGAGTGAAGACAGGTCGGGAAAAGGACATCAGTCCGTTTGAGAGATGAATATCCTTTTTTGACGAAACGGATATGAAAACTGACAGGCCTGGCAAAGATCTCGATAAACGAGCGGACTGGGAGAAGTGCTGGAAACGAAAAACAAAATCATTTCACCCATGCCGGGCGTTTATTAAGTTTTGGGTTAGGGAAAACTAGTTATTGATTTTTCACTCGGCGGGAGAATTCTTCCAGTGAAATAATACGCGAATGAAACACGACATGGGGGATTAGGCGTGGATGAGAGGAAGATGGAACAAGTTCTGATACTTTACAGAATCGGGAAAAAACAAACTCCCGTGAAAGGACAGCCGTGTGCGAGGAAATGGGGCGTTGTGGATCTTTTGCCCCAGCTTTTGATCAAGTGCAACCCCCAGGGAATGTCACGTGCTGGTCTGTGTCTGCACCAAGTGGGAAAATCCTAACCCCTCAAATCGGTGTTACTCTTATGCCAGAGGCTGACTATTTATTTATATATATATATGGGTCATGGACGTTTCGCCCCATTTGCGACATTCGGAACGTCGTTTAGCTTAAGATTACACCCGAATCACGCGCACCGTTAAGGTGCATGGAGTACAGTATCGCCGAGCAAGACGTTTGTCACAAAACGCAGATACATTAACGCGGCCGGATCTTAGTTAAACAACGTTCCGAATGTCGCAAATGGGGCGAAACGTCCAGCACCCATATATATATATATATATATACGTATTGGTCTTGAACATATCTCGTTTATCTTCCAGCGGCTTTCTAATTAAGATCTCCCTCTCTCTCTCTCTCTCTCTCTCTCTCTCTCTTTCTCTTTTACACACACACACACATCAATACACACATCCATACACAAAGACACACACACGCACACATACATGCACACGCACACGCACGCGTGTGCGCGCACACACACACACAATGTACTCACAAAACATGCATGTATTCACACATATTATTACACCTTCTCACTTCGCACATAAGTTTTCTTCCGTCGTTCTACTCCACCCCAAGTCTTCCTCTCTTCTGTACTCTGCCTTCGTCTAACCCAATGTGTGACACTTCCCAGTCACGGCGAGGAATACAGCGTACAAGAGTTAGAGATCTGGTACAGTGTGCACGGTACTGCTAACAAAGTACATCACTCGTCCACTTCGTCATAGGGTAGGGGAGGAGAAAGATTTTACTGTGCGTGTGTGGTGACTGGGATGTGAACGTGGGAGTGAGAATGTGGATTGGATCCTGCATGATTCGGACTAGGAGAAGTCCTTGATGTACTGTAAAAACAGGTTAATAGGCAAGGTAAAAGGGCGGCATTGGGAAGTGATGGAAAGGGAATGTTCAAACGCTGACCATGAAGAATGTCGCTGTGGACTTGGGAGAACAAGCTGGGGAGCAAGCATGCCAAAGAAGGGGACGAAAGTCGTGTGAGGGGACTGCCGCGGGTCAGTTCCACGGACGGGAGGAGGGGTAGGGGTGGGGCGTGGGAGCAAATGTAAGGATGGGGAAGAGATTCATTCCTCCATTCCCGTTGGCACCCTTCTCCCCGTTCTTCTCGCTCGGACAACCCTGCTGGACACGCGTGTGCCCCGGAGTGGGGCGGCTGTGAGGGCGATAAATAACCAGTCGATAACTATCCAGTCGATAAATAACCAGTCGATAAAGCGCGGACCACCGCTTTCAGGCTCTCTTCGTCCTCGCCTGCGTCCCTTTTTTGTGGAATTAATCTGGAAGGGAGAGGTTAGAGCGAGGGGAGCAGTGGACCCCTGCCTGTGGTCGATGTGCCACCTCTGACTGGCCGTAGCTCAGTGCCATCGGGCGTGGGCCCTTCCCAGGCCGCGTTCACACGCCAGGCATACACAGTATTCCCTATACGTTGAAACTGTTCCAACTCGGACTAGAGAATACCACTCACTGCCTTACTAGACAGCCATTGCACCTTATGATGCTTTTGCTGTGTGGTGAATAGATCGATATCGGCCTTCGCCCATTGCTCACTCGGACTTTGAAGTATCAGCTTCACGACCTGCTACAGTCATCTGTAAGATTTCTGGTACTCAGATGCTCCACTCCTTGCCTTTGCGACGCCATGTCAGCACTTTTCTGTGTCTGATGATTAATGTGGTCCCTCCCCCTGCCCCCTTAACCCTTCCCCCATACTTCCATGACTGGTTATGAATCCTCATCATACTGATACTGCTGGTGCTCTTACTGGTGCTACAGGCGCTATTGTTGGTACTGCTGGTATTGATGCTGCTGACCTTACTTCACTACCTAACACACTACAAGCACAGAGGCTATTGTTTCTACAAATTGCCACCATACCAGCAAGAACCCAACACTGAAAACAATTGGAGCCTCTGTCATGCCTATGAAGTTCTTGAAATTCTTATAGGTATTCATTAAGAGAGAGTGGTCTTTGTCTGCTTGGATTATATTAAGGAAATGAAGACGATTGCTGTAAAATAATTTGACGATTGCTTCCGAGTATTATCAAGGATTATATATTTTGTTCGATAGAGACTTTCCAACTAGATAACAGCATCGGATGCTTAACCAAAACAATGTGCTGATGCGCAGCTTTTTACGTTTTAACCAATGGGCCAGACAGTATTAAACAGCTGATAATTTGAAAAGGAATGACATTCATGGAGCACATTTTCAAGCACACTACTTTCCCCGCCAGAGGTCGGAAACGTTTTCCGTCTGCCCTGCTCGTGGTGTCCGGTTCTGTATTGGAAACTGATGATTTGAAAAAGAAGGAAATTCAGGGTACACTCATTCGAGCGAAGCACAAAGCCATGCTACACTGAAATGGCCTGAAGCAGGCGACTAAAACGTAAAATGGCTGTCTGACGCAACGACAGACGAAATCCAGAGAAGGATAAATTAGTGACGCAACGGCGCGATTAATCGCGTTCAGCCTTTTTCAGTCGATAATGACAGACTCGCTGTGGGCAGACTACCGGCACTTGCTTGTACAGTAAACACGCTTTCAATCCGGCAGAATCTGGAAAAACATTTTGAAGGCCACCCGGCAGTGTGAGACAAAACCCATTCAGCAGGCTCTGGCAATGCTTTCTGCTCTCCCTTTGTGGGAGTGAGATCAGTCGAAAAAGGCTGTCGTATATTCAGCAGTCGCTGGGACGGAAGCTGCTTGTGCCGCAGTATTAGACCATTGTGGCTTGTGATCAAGACCAATACATCGATTTGCTGATATGGGCAAGGACAGGATATGTTTTGATCGTGACAGAGACGCTGAGATCGAAGAATGTTTGCAGGCCACGTGAAACGAGTTTTAAAGCCTCTGAATTTGATGTTTTGATTACCAAAAAAATAAGTTGTAGTTGTGGGCCTGTCGTCAATTTGAACATCGTCTCGCACACAATTTTGCCATGGTGTATTCTGGAACCAAATGAACGATTGATGGCAAGGAGTTAGAAATGTTTGGCAAATAATTCTACCCCTGTCAAAGGTACCATGCTCACATGTCAAACGAGCCTCTGTGATTTGTGAGGTCTTGTCTGGCTTAAAGGAAAAGTGCGATTTTGACTCAGAAATCTGGAGCTGTATAAAATGTCCGATTTTTGTACTTGTATTACCTTTTGTTCTCATTTCATCTGCCTCTGGGCCTTTCCAAAGAACGTCCTCTGTTGAACCTCCTTCACTACGACCGTCCCACAGAAAGTGATGTCATTTTGAATGCATATTTTTGCCAATGTGTGCTTTTTTCAGGGGCTCTGAAATAGTTCATTCCTATAAGACGGTTAAGTTGTTAGACTTTACATAGCCTCGATAACAAGTCGTTAACAATGATCAACTGACTGATGCATCCATCCATCCATCCATCCGTCCGTCCGTCCATTATCCCTCATCTATCCGTCCCTCCTTCCGTCCCTCCCTCCGTCCCTCCGTCCCTCCCTCCGTCCCTCCCTCCGTCCCTCCGTCCCTCCGTTCCTTCCTCCCTCCCTCCCTCCCTCCCTCCCCCATCCACCCATCCACCCATTCATCCATCCATTCATCCATCAATCCATCTATCCAACCATTTATTCAGCCATTCGTCCATCTATCCATTCGTCCATCCATCCATCCGTCCATCCGTCCATTCATGCATCCATCCACCCACATATATCCATCCATCCACCCACCTTTACATCCATCCACACACTCACCCAACCGTTCGTCCATTCATTCGCTCATCTGTTCCTTAGATTACAAATCCATGCATTCATCAATCCCTGTATTCACTCTCATTTTACGCTGTTTATCTTACTATTCGCACACATACATGTACGTACTTATCGGTTCACAAGAGACTCCAAACGACACACAGTTGTGCCTGGCTCAGTGTGCTGTGTGAACCGAACCGAGAAGCTGAACTGCTCCGACACCGGGACTGCTTCCCTCGCTTTTTGCTGCATGGCTTTTTTTCCTGGGACACCTCTCGTCCATCACTGGGCTACACCCCTCTCCCCCGCACCAGCCACGCGCCACTGGAAGGCCTGCGACTCGGGACGTCGGCCCAGATAAGCAGATAAGCCAACACTGGAATGTAGGACGTGGCAATAGGGACCAAGTTTCCCCTGCTGCGGGCAGCCCACGAGGCCTGCAAGAAAAAAGTATATGGCAAAAGGACTCCATTCGAGTGTGGAAGCGACTGAAGGTGTACTAGACATCTGTAAAGCACAAACAAACAAACAAACAAATATTTTAAAAAATCATGGCTGCACCGAGTGGCTAAGCGAATGTCGAGGTTTTTTTAATGTAGGCAAATTGTTTTGCGGCTTTTCGAGAGTTTCATGTTGCAGCTTTCTGGACATATTAACCGCTGATAAGAAGGCACTATACTATCTTTCCTGAATATTTCAGGTTCACGTCTTTTTTCACCGACGAGAAAAAGTCGCAACTTGTGTTTAACTTAGAACCAGATGAAATACTATTGTAAGAGGAAAACAGAACACGGAAAGTACATCTGATCCAGGGAAGAAACCATCCACGGTGTTATCAAGAGTATACGTCAGGCCCAGATAAACGACAGACTGTTTTTCCACACGCACCTGCGCAGGCGTGTGATGAGATCGCACCATCAGATCTGGGCACCGTGTAGGAGCGAGATGACGTGTTCTCCGTGGACACATGTCGGGGCACTTTTCCCAGGAAGAAATGGTGCATGCTTTGAGGCTTCCATGGTAGGTGAGGAGGACGTTGCGTGAAGGATTCGCTCGTTAAGCCCTGGAACCGCCTCTCACTATCAGATTAAAACCGTCTGCTCACAATAAATCAAGCTCTTGCTGGAGATCTCTATCGTCGTTGTCTGGACGCCCATACAGGAGGCAGGGGCGATGGAGCAGAGAAGACGAGTCACGGCGCAGGCTCAAGTCTGATCCCTCCGTTGAGGTCCCTGGTGGCGGGCGATCAGGGGGCGTGAGCCTCTCCGTGCCCACTGACCACGTCTCACTGTCTATCTCCGCTGGCCAGACGGCCCATGCAGGAGTGGTGGAATAACGTCCCCCACCAGAGAGTTGAGACAGCAAAGCCCCCACCAGCGGGCTCCACCCCGGGTACAAAGACCTGCGTGTTGTAAGCAAACGCACTCCGGGAATCAGATAGCCACAAACGGGCGGGTAATGGGGAAACCTTCCCCTGGCCCTCCAGTGTCGGACTTAGAAGTAAAGCGGGCACCTGCAGGGGATGAAGCTGGGATACCACGGGACCGACATCCCTCGGGTTCCATGTCCAATGCAGGACTGTACTGCTGTAAACGTCAGCCCACAGGTCTTTATGTACAGCCATGGTCTTTAAAGGCTGCTGGCCCAATCTCGCTTGAGCCCCGCCGTCCTCTGTTCTTTGTGCCAGGAAGATCCAAGGCTTTCTTTACGGTCTAGGACGCCATATGCCACCGGTTTATACGACCCGAAACGGTTTGATAATTGATTCTGGCCATGTCCACTTGGTGTGAGCGCACGCTTCAAGACTTTTACGGTCGCTTTGTGGCGGTCTCACCGATCTTTATAGATAAGTTCATGCCTTCGATTGTGACTGGGTGTGGTTTCTGTGAATGACCTAATTGCGCCGCAACCTTTCCCTAATACTTTCCTCCAAAAATAAAAACAATGTAATGGCTACTGATCTATACTTGTCTCAAAAACAAACAAGGAAGCCACTCTCTTGTAGCTTTCGATCCTTATCCAAGGATCTTCCTCAGCAAACTGAAGGCTGGAGAGAACTTTGTTCAGTCTCACACTCCCGTGAGTAAACACACGCAGTGTGACTGAACGAGCTGAGAGTAGATCGCTGGTAGTTGGTGTCGGCCCCGGTCACGGTTCAGGGTGGGGCTGTGAGCTGCGATGTAAATAGCCTCCTTCACTCCTCTCTGGAACCATCTCTGCTCCCTGTCTAGCACACTGATGTTGTCGTTGTCGAGGTGGTGCTTGTGTTCGAGGAGGTGCTCCCCGAACGGTAAAGTGTGCTTGTGGTGCTCATTTACACGTTTTTGCAGTTTTATTTTCGACCCCCCCACATAATCCTCACCACAGTCACTGCATTTCAGTCTAGGGGTGGTCCCCCTGATTTGTCCATTTTGTCGGTCTTGTCTTTAGGAGCAACAAGTTTGCTACGGATGGTGTTGATGGGCTTGGAGTGGACGCTGATCCCCCGCTTTCTGATCTTTCTGCTGAGGGCCTCCGATGATGTTATTCTGACTTTTCCTCCTTGATACGACGGACCCTTGGTGATTGCCAACAACGCTTCATGCAGGACACGTGCAGACTCAGAGTGCTTTGGGTCTTTATTGCCAGGCGCAGGCTGCAGTGATGACGTGGTTGCGTGCGAGTCAGCAGTTCACAGTCTTTGTCTCCAAGAAGATCCCCAGTGTCGTAATGACATGGCTTTGATCTCCGCCGTCAAGCTTCCTCTTTCATCGGTCCCCTTGAATCAAAAGATTTCGTATTAGAATTTTTGCTCCCAATCGCGGATTAAGACCGGCTACTCTTTTCAAGAAAAGAAGCGGAGACAATTAGGAACATGGAAAATTAGCACGGCGACGGAGGTGGCGCTGGCATCAGCATGATCTCTGATTGAAGTGGACTTCTCATCATGTCACCAGCGTAATTATCGCCGAAATGCAACCCCGGACTTAGTCTGTCTCCGCCCGAACTCTGCTGTCCTGTTCGTTTCTTCCTTGGCTTGGTCTGGCCTGGCCTGGTCTGGCCTGGTCTGGTCTGGGCATCTGGAGACTATGGCCAAGACGACGGGAAGCGGAGATGAAAGGCTTGGAGAGTTAGGGGCCTCCACCCCAGGTGCCTCCAAGCATGAAATTGTGATTGCCTCGCTGCCAGGGTTATGACGCTCATTTACGAGTCATATTGGCGGGAAGAGGCTCCGTGCTAAAGGCCGCTGTCAGGCGCAAGGCAAGACGGTGGCCATCTGACGTCAGAGAGCTCCATCAAGCCCTCCCCAATATGGCGTCGTGACAAAGAAGGGCTGATGTCTCAGAGCGAGTGAGTGAGTGGAGGGAGGGAGGGAGTAAGTGAGAGAGAGAGACAGACAGACAGACAGACAGACAGACACACAGACAGACACACAGACAGACACACAGACAGACAGAGACGCGGAGAGGGAGAGAGAGAGAGAGAGAGAGAGAGAGAGAGAGAGAGAGAGAGAGAGAGAGAGAGAGAGATGTATCATCTATGGACATCTACTTATTCCCCCCCCTGCCCCTGCCCCCGCCCCCCCCCCCCCCCCCCCCCCATTCTTCTCAATGATTTTTCTCCTACATTAACCACACGATACTGTGAGAATCTCCTCGGGTTCCGATAGTAATTAATAACTCAGCATGTTGCGAAAACAATCAATACGTACGTATTATGCAAAAAAAAAACCCACAGACAAGAGTGACGGATTGACAGAGGAAAGGACTCATCATATATTAAACATTTGCATGAACCTAGCCGGGACAAAACGCGTTTTGATAGGGAGTTGTCAAATTTGCATAAGCTTTCTTGAACAAATGACATCTGCCCGTTCGGCCTCAGCAGAACGATTAGTTTCCCACACTCAACCCTACCCCCACCCATCCACCCACCCACCCACCCCATATGATTTGCTTACAGCATGTAAGTCTGTTCTTGCTAAGTACATCGTATCCCACTTGTCAGTTTCCTTTCGACCCAAAGCGCTAACTACGAATCCTATGCTCGCTGTCTTCCCTACATAGTTTATTTCAAAGACATGGAATTGTTACACGCCTTACACGCGAGACAAACGGAGTCCTCCCACAACGGATTGCGGCCAAGGGCAGTCGCTACAACAAAGTGAATCACGTGTCTTGCCAGGAACTGCCCCAGACGTGACCTACTTCTCTGCTGAGAACTAATGGCCATGTCTGTTGGAAGCAAAGGTCACCTGGCTCCTTTGCGTGCACATCTGGTGAACGCAGCGGCAGGGGTAATCTGGTAACACCCCATTATCATCGCGACTTGCAGAACAAGACTACTCTACATCCAAACTCGACGAATGATCGGAAATATCAATATGCTTGAGTGCGGAAGGCGATCTGGGATTTGTTAAGGAATGGTCAGATTTCAGGTTTTTTAAAAACTCACTTATGACAAACGATGTCTCACATACTCATCTGCTTGATGCTTGACAAGCGGCTGCTGTTGAAGAACTAAATCTGAAGAATGAATAGAGAAAATAAAGGGAAGAAAGAAATTCATTGATCGTCATGCCCATATCAAAGTTACTTCCTGGCCAGATGTCAGTGTGACTCCGAAATATTGTTTATGGCTTTGGGAGCATCACGGATGAAGTTCGGTGAAGAGGAATGACAGCATTTTAAATGCTCTGACCAAAACGAACATTTGTCTGACCAAAACGAACATTTGTCTAATGTACGAATGAATGAGTGAATGAAGTGTTACGACCTAATAGGCCTAGCCCCTTTAGACTACTTCAAATCATTGACTACAGAGCCCCTAGAGATGTTCAAGTAAGCGCGAGTCGAGCCACGCTTTCCAGAGTTCGCCTTTCACGCCTAGATGTGAGAGACGTGGTGGGTCTATTTTTTCCTCAATCCCACGGGGGCTTTTGTCTGAGCTTGGGGTGAGCACGACAAATGCTGCTGTATGGACAAGTGCTCATTCTCTCACTCGTTCCGAAAGACGCCGGAAAACTCTCAGCCGATAATTTTTCTTCCACGGAGTGTTCCTAAATCATTTTTATAATCTCCACACTTGATCTTGACACAACTGATTTGTTGACAGCGAGTTCCCGCGCCCAAGGATATTGCGGGCCAGAACTGGCACTGGGGCGAAGTAGCCGCGGCCGGGGCCCAGTTTACGTCCACATCGTCAAACTGTCGGTGGCGGCTGAATCCACGTTACCCTCCTCAGTTGATCTATCCCGACCGCCAGCTCGGGCGCTGGACGAGGGAAATGAAGAAATCAAACAAAAAACACGGCGAGTAAATTTTTCTGAATTATGAGTGTTGTAAATCGCTTTGCTGCGCCCGGGCGTGGTGTTTGTCCGTCAGGTTTTTACGCCAGGCCAAACAGTCGTCTGGTGGGCATTTATCGAACTGCGTCCCCCCTCTGTCATTTCCCACTTCCACCCTAACGGGCAGGGGCGCGGGCTTTCCATTTTTCAGGACAGTAATAAAATGGGGCCACATCGATCGGCGTGGGAGAGAGAGGGTCAGGATGTGGCAGTGCCCTCAGGAGGGTTCGCCCTGATCTCCCTTCCCATCCCCACCCCTTTCCTCGCCCCCAACCTCTCCTCGCCCCCCCTCCTAGACCCCCCTCTCCTCGCCCCCCTCCCCTCCTCGCCCCCAACCTCACCTCACCCCCCCTCCTCGCCTCCCCCTCTCATCGCCCCCTCTCATCGCCCCCCCCCCTCCCCTCCTCGCCCTCAACCTCACCTCGCCCCCCCTCGCCCCTCTCCTCACCCCCTTCTCCTCGTCCCCCTCTCCTCGCCCCCCCCCCCCTCATCACCCCCAACCACACCTCGCCCCCCCCTCATCGCCCCCCCCTCTCATCGCCCCCCCCCATCCTCGACCCCAACCTCTCCTCGACCCCGCCCCCCCTCCCCTCCTCGCCCCCTCCTGGTTCCTCCTCCTTCATCGTTTCCACCTCCACCCTCACCCTCACCCTCCCACCCCACCCCGTTTTCCTTTTTTGTTCATTTCTACGCATTTTTCATTCGCTATTGTAAAACTTTGTGCCTCTTTACGTTTCTTTAAAACTCAACCCCCCCCCCCCCCCCCCCCCGCCTTCGTCTCTGTGTCTCTGTGTGCCTGTGTGTATGTGTGTGTGTGTGTGTGTGTGTGTTTCTGTGTGCGTATGTGTCTGTGTGTGTATGTCTGTTTGTGTGTGCGTGTGTCTGTTTGTGTGTGCGTGTGTCTGTCACCACTCTCTCTGTATTTCTCTCTCTCTGTATTTCTCACTGTATTTCTCTGTATTTCTCTCTGTATTTCTCTGTATTTCTCTCTGTATTTCTCACTGTCTTTCTCGGTATCTCTCACTATTTCTCTGTATTTCTCTCTGTATTTCTCTCTGTATGTCTCTCTGTATTTCTCTCTGTATTTCTCTGTATTTCTCTCTGTATTTCTCTCTGTATTTCTCTCAGTATTTCTCTCTGTATTCTCTCTGTATTCTCTCTGTATTTTTCTCTGTATTTCTCTGTATTTCTCTCTGTATTTCTCTGTATTTCTCTCTGTATTTCTCTCTGTATTTCTCATTGTATTTCTCGGTATCTCTCACTATTTCTCTGTATTTCTCTCTGTATTTCTCTCTTATTTCTCTCTGTATTTCTCTCTATCTCTCTCTGTATTTCTCTCTCTATCTCTCTCTGTATTTCTCTCTATCTCTCTTTCTCTCTCTCTCTCTCTATCTATCTCTCCCTCTCCCTCCCCACATCTTTTTACCGTTTCCCAGTACTCTACTGTGCTCTACTTGCCCTCTCATCCTTTTCCCGTTTTTTCTCTCCTCTGCCTTGTTCAGTCCCCCTCTCATCTGTCCCTCTACTCAAGTGGTATATCTTCCTCTATTTCCGTGTTCCCTTTCTCTGTACTCTTTTCTCTTTACCAAACGTTCTCTTTAAATCGTTCACTCCGCCGCTGTGGTCCTGCGAGAATTCCTTCCTTCCTTCCTTCTTTTCATCCTTCCTTCCTTCCCTCATCCCCATCTCCCCCTTGTTCTGATCTCTTCCCATCCCCTTTTTTGTCCTTTTCCTGTTCATATCTGCTTCTTTCTTGCCTTATCTCATCCACTCCACTTTTATCTTCTTTGCACCAGTCTCCCCCTCCATCCCCCTTCCTCACTCCTTCTCTCCCTAACTCTCCCCATACTTTCATTGCATTTCTTTTGTGTTTCTGCATCCCCCCCCCGCTCTTCTTTTCTACTTCGCGTCCTCCATCTTAGCTCTTCTTGCTCCTTGAACTCCTCTGGCATTCGGGGTCTTGTTGAAAACCTTTGCTCCATCTTTTCCTCTCAGCACCCCCCCCCCCCTTCCTCCTCCACTTCTTCTATCCTCTTCTCAACTACGACTAAACACACACACACACACACACACACACACACACACACGCGCGCGCGCGCGCGCACGCACCCCACTCCTTTTTCACCTCTCTCTGCCCTCCTGTCCTCACCCGTCACCTTGAAACACAACTCCCCCCCCCCCCTCCCTTCCCTTTTCTCTCTCTTTGCTTCATCTTTTTCTCTTGCCCCCCCCCCCTTTCCCCCTTTTCCCCCTCCTCTCTCTACCCTCCTACCCTTTCCTCGCCCCCTCCTCTTCAGCACCCTCCCTTTTCCCCCCTCTCTCCTATCCTCGTATCCACCCCCCACCCCACCCCCCGGCCTCCTCTTCACCCCACCATCCTGTCCTCGCCTTTTATGCCGCTAAAACCTTTCCTGGCGGGAGGGCTGTTAGGCTGAACGTATTTATAACATTCCCTGCGGCGGTAATACCCCGAAATTCGACGTCACAAGAGATTTGCACGGCGCTCTTTTTTCCTCGCTCTCTCTGTGCCGGACCGTTAGTAGGACACTTAAATGGATCTGGTCCCCAAACCGCACAATAACTAGGAAAAGGACGGGTAATAAGGTTCTGTCCGATCAAGGCTCGCTTTTGTCTCTTTTTTCCGAAAGGGAGGGCTGGGGAAGCAACCGCAGAATTTTTTCTTTCTTTCTTTTCTTTAAAAAAAAAACACCTGCGTTGTCATGTTTTGAATCTGCTGACGTGAGAGGAAAATTTTTGAAAGAAAAAAAAATTGCCACTAGGCTGTCTGGCACGTTTGATGTGTCCGTTTTGCCAGCTTAGAGCCTGGAAGCGAGTTTGGCCAGTTTTTCTATAGGGAGGAATATTTAAAAAACGAAGATTTTGCTAAAGTAGCACACAACTCTTTGAAACATCGTGAAGCTTTAGTCGAACATCGATAATGACGATGATGATGATGATGATGATGATGATGATGATGATGATGATGATGATGATGATGACGATGATACTAATGATGGTAATAATAATAATGATAATGATAGTAATAATATTGTAACACTACTACCACTAATCTTTATTTTATTCTTTTTTCTCGGAGGAATTTTTTTAATTGAGGAATTTCACCCCTTGTCACCACTTGGCAGCGGCCAGTGACCGGTGTAACTCCTCTGTAGGAAAGCCAGTGCGTGTGAAGCGCTTTGCCCAAGTATGCGACTCTAGGATCTGCACAGCTTCCAGCGCCGCTACCGCTAGCCGCTAGCGACAACGGGGTAGCGCTCTAACCACGGGACTACAGCCCCGATACTCTCTGGTGTCTAATGAACATCAGAGTACGATTCAGTAGTTCGCTGCCAGTTAAACATTTGCTCCTTTTTATCACCGGTATCCCAGTGGGTTTGGGGTAAGATTGACCCACCGCGTCGTCCTACGAGATTCGCAAGAGGCGAATACCTAGGGATACCCTGACTTGACTTGATCTCTTTCTAACCAGTTCTAATTAATTTTCGTGATCACCGGCCTGACATGACCCTCCAAGGCTGATAGGCCGTAAATCTCCATGTATCCATTCCTTTGATAACTGGAATTAATCAATCGAAATGACGGTTCTTGTGACGTGTATGGTGTTGCCATGTATTGGTTCTCTCCTGTTCTCATCCCCCCCCCCCCCAACCGTCCCTAGCGCCCCCCTCCCTCCCCACACCACACCCATTCCCCACCACACCAGATTAATTGGCTTTGTTGTGTACTCGTTGACATGCTCCTCAGAAACGTCTTTGCTGACGATGTTTTAAGAGACCTGACTTTTTTCTTTGCCTGTGGCATCTGAGACAGAAATACTCTCGGAGGCGTATTTGAAATCCTCCGGCCATGCAAGAATTGCACTCACCAATGAATATTGTTGGTTTCCTAAAATGCTCTCAACAGCCACTGAGATGCGTTCTTTGTCTTCGCTTGTTAACATTTATTCTAGAGTCGAAACTGTCTTATTGAACTAATAATAATAATAATAGATCACTTTTATACCGCGCAATACTCCCACACAGTGAGACTCAAAGCGCCTAAAAAAAAGAAATAAAAAAGACAATAAGAATGTAAATGAAAGTAATATACATCAAGGTAAGAGAAACAAAGATGAAAAGCAGATGATATAAAACAGCACAGCAACACAAACCAGACATTCAGTCAACATTCATACAGACGAAAAAACAAAACAAAACAAACAGTTTATACAGATATGTACAATGCACTAACGGTTCTCAGGAAGCAGTCAGGCCCTAGGGGCACTACACTGAAAAAGCTTTACGGAAAAAATGGGTCTTGAGGTTAGATTTGAAGGAAGGAAGAGAAGTGATGCCACGGAGAGATGACGGCAGAGCATTCCAGACAGAAGGTGCTTGAAAGTGAAAGGATCTCTGGCCAAAGGATTTGGTGGTGGTTTTAGGTTTG
>JAWQFJ010015696.1:172500-179160 GCA_034096865.1 Theodoxus fluviatilis
TTCAAGGTTTCGGGTGAGAGGAACCCCATATTGATTTTTGTTTGGAGATGTGGTTTCAAAAAGGACATATCTTGTGTCCGCTTGAAACCACCAGGACACAACTGAATAGTAAAACCGCACCGTAATTTCGCGTGTGATTCCAGTTAAACAGCATATCGAAGACGAAAACTGGTTGAAGCATTGTCGTTAACGGCATCAAAGCAGAGTGTTCTTGCTTTCTGCACAAACACAGACGTCCGTCACTGCAAACAACGGCGATGTAAAGCCCGCAATAATGCACTCCTCTCGAGGCCTCGCTATTTCGGTGAATGGAGAAAAAAGGATTTCCCTCTTCTTTTCCGACCGCAGAGAGCATGGGAAAAAGAACAGCGGGACCTTCTTCTTTCAAACTGGCCAGTCCACTGATGAAGGGCTCATTCTAATGGGCGTGGACCTGTCGCGGCCTATTTGGACCCAGTGTCTGGCTGTCGACTGCATTTTACACAACCCTTGCAATACGAGACGGCCACGCCAGTTTCCCTGAGTGAGTTGAGGTCGATAAAAGCTATTCTTGGAGATTGGATCGAAGTGAAATTAAAGAGAGAAGAGAGAGTTACGAGAAGAAAAATGCCTTTTCTTGGAGCGCTGTTTTCTTTGTATACAGATACGTTGGTCTGCGCTTGCGAAAATGTTTTTGTTACAAAAAGTAGCAGTACGTAAGAAATGAACTAGAGGAGAGTCACTGTAAGAAGCCACATGTTTTGTCGTGAGATGGGCAAGTAATTTATGACACATTATGGCCAAAGACTAAAACTATGCAATACTCTGTAGTCTTTGCTATAACGTGCACGTGGAATTAGTGCCACTGTTATGTCGTCTTGATGTAGGCCTACAACTACAAGCCAATTGCGTCATTCAACGTCGGCGGCGTAATGGTTCTCTGCCCTGCTTCAAATAGGACACTCTTCTCCCACCTCATCCCCTCTCTCTCTCTCTCTCTCTCTCTCTCTCTCTCTCTCTCTCTCTCTCTCTCTCTCTCTCTCTCTCTCCTTCCCCCTCTCTCTCTCCTCCCCCCCCCCTCTCTCTCTCTCCCTCTCTCTCTCTCTCTCTCTCTCTCTCTCCATCTCGCTCGCTCGCTTGCTTGTTCTCTCTGTGTGTCACTGTCTATATTTCTGTCTGTCTGTCTGTCTGTCTGTCTGTCTGTCTGTCTGTCTGTCTGTCTGTCTCTCTCTCTCTCTCTCTCTCTCTCTCTCACACACACACACACACACACGTATACATATGCACACACATACATACACATACACACACATGCACACACACACACACACGCGCACACACACACACACTCACACACACACACACACACATGGAAATTATGAGACATGAAATGAAGTCTGTCCATCTGGACCACCGCCGGGGAGTCTATCACACGGTCCAAACAAGCTCACAGGAACAAACTCTCTTTCCGTTGGCTTGCCGATAGAGAGAGGAGCAAATGGCAGCACAATGAAGCCCACCCACTGGCAGCAGCACAAGGCCGGTCCTCTGGTAGATAAGCGCCATTCCCATCTCGCTGATGCCAATCACTGCTTGCTAAGAGCCTGGTCATCTCCACACGCATCAGATGACGGCGGCGGTGCAGCCGGCTCCGTCACTGGCAGTCTGTAGGAAGGACGGTCTGGGACTGGTGCCGTGTTTGGCAAGAGGCAGGCGTCGCCGTGTACAGTGCCTCTGTCCAAACAGCTACGCCGCCCGCCCGACGGCCGCCCTTATCTGCCGTGTTTTCGCGGAGATGCGATGCGAGAATCAACATTTGTGGAGGCTTTCTATGAGACCATGGTCATATCTGAGCAGTGTATTTGGTCCTACCACTCCCGCCCCGCCCCGCCCCGGCCAGCTCTCTGGGCAAGCTTTAATCCTGATGAAAGCGTAAATTCTGGCAGTCGTCTTAGAAAGCGTCCGCCTCTGGATCCCCTTCACACTTTCCGAGCTGGTCGTTGCGTCAACGGTGCAAGGGCGAAGCGTGTGCTAGGGAAGACTCTCAGGGTAAGCAGGACGTCACGGGTGAAGGATCACCGTAGAGGAGATCTGGACACGAAGCAAAGGACCAGTCTCTTTGTTGTCGCGCCTCGATGGTCTCTCTGCCCCAAAGCCTAGCTTGGGTTCATTGAAGACGAGAGGCAAGAAACGATCGAGTCAAGGGGGGCAGACGTCTGCTTGCAAGTGTTATTCTGCTGACGTGACACCAAGCCGCGGTCGGGCTCGAGCCTCCCTCATTGATCAGGACGGCGATCGATGGGCGAGGAGAGAGAAACAAGTAGATTTGCACTGCCTCCCTCCTGCCGTGGGCTCAGGCGTCACGGACGGCTTACTCTGACTCCCTCCATTGTGCTGATGGCCTTGTGTGTTGTGCAGGCACGGGGACGAGGTAGAGTTGGTGTCTCCCTCTGTGTCGTCTCGACCGACGTGGAAAGGTAGGTTGCAAGATCTGCCGTCGTCAGCTCTCCCCGAGTACGACTTTCGAGTGATGGTCGTGGTAACAATATTTTTACCATTATGGTTTTTAAACACATTAAACACATATACGCGCCTTTTCTCTTTCACTCTCTAAATGATGTATAATCAGTGTGAATGTCGAGTTTTAATGAGATGCTTTCTCAGGCTCGCACAACAGCACAAAGTATTTGTGAGAGGTAAGATCAGTATAAGAGCATGTGCGGTACCTGAACTGATGAGAATATCAGCAATCAGTTCTTCCCATACAAATATGTGTTACTTGGAATGGTAATCAGAAAATGTTTCACAGCGGATTGTTTGGTAACATTACGGATGCAATTCAAGTTTTCAGTAGAACAGGCCTTTCAAAGCAGTCTAAGCAGTGTAATCACTAGCAATGTTTACGAACAACTGCACTAGATGAGATTCTCAGTTTTCTCCAGGGGTGAGCATTTAATCTGGAAGACGGAGCCCTGTCTTTCGGTCACCGTCGCCATGTGTTGGCCACAGCAAGTCCATGCACCTCAGAGAGCGTTTTCCTGTGCCCAGACGGCAGACTGAGGACGCAGGGGAAAGGTGTTAATCTTGACGAGCTATCGAAGGGCCTGCCAAATGTCACGCCCCTACCCAAGCCAGCCAGCACGACAGGGGCTTGTCACCCCACCGATCCTATCGCGTGCAGCCACTCTCTCTCTCTCTCTCTCTCTCTCTCTCTCTCTCTCTCTCTCTCTCTCTCTGAGTCTCTCTCTCTCTCTGTGAGTCTCCCTCTCTCTCTCTGTGAGTCTCTCTCTCTCTCTCTCTCTCTCTCTCTCTCTCTCTCGCTCTCTCTCTCTGTGTGTGTGTGTGTGTGTGTCTCTGTCTCTCTCTGTCTCTGTCTCTCTCTCTCTCTCTCTCTCTCTCTCTCTCTCTCTGTCTGTCTGTCTCTCTGTCTCTCTCTCTGTGTCTCTCTGTGTCTCTCTGTCTCTCACTGTCTCTCTGTCTCTCTCTCTCTGTCTCTGTCTCTCTGTCTCTCTCTGTCTCTCTCTCTCTCTCTCTCTCTCTCTCTCTCTCATCCACCTCCTCCTCTCTTCTTCAACCCCATCCCAACCTTACCTCTCCCCTTCCCACCCCTCTGAGCCCGCACACGACACACGAGGCTGGAGCACTACCCCCAGGGGACACGGGTGACAGGCTCTGAGGTCCCTGGTGTTTGATTAGTTCTGGCAAAAAAACTCCTTGTCGATCTTGTGTCCATAGCACCCCATGGAATAGGAGGTGTGGTGTGGATGACATGACGATACGAGACAAAAAAGGGGCAACAATAGGGAGAAGGGGGGCGGTGTTGGAGGGGGTAAGGGTTGGATGTAAAGGGCATTGGGGGATAGAGGGAGTCCGGAAAAGAAGTTGGGTTGACCCTTGAGGTAAGGGCATTGATGGAAGAGTTTAAGGTGGATGCTGGGTAGTCTGTGTGTGCCGATAATTAGAGAAATAATTTCCCCGCGCCGATGTCTGAGTGCGACACAAAGGGGGGCTGACCACTGCCACCTTGCTCACGCCTGCTTCTCTTCATCCTCGGAGTTACGGTGCCGGCTCGATTCTGCACCCGTTCTGCATCGCCCAGGGAGTCTCCGCCTGATTGCCCAATGGGATAACCTGGCCTTGGAAGTTAGAGATGTTGTTTGGCATGTTGACATTTGCTTCCACGCGGTGACTTCCCCGGGTGAGTGTGCGACGTGCTTGATAAGGTTTTTATGGCCGTCCCTCCACCGTCCCTGCGCAACCGCTCCGTCGATAATGATGGCTGGGCCGTCGGGGTCGAGTCGACGCTGGCCTGGGCTGTCGAGCCTGGAGCTTTTTGGGCCGCCCTAACCTAAGGACAATGGAAAGAGTCGCTCCAATGACAGTTTTATTTTTCGCTGGAGAGCCGTAAATTGCGCCACGTGTTTATTGAGACCGTGTCACAATGCATCGCTAGTCAATTTCGGTAATTGCGAATACTCCGCTTCGACGTGCTTTTCGAAACTTTTGCTAATGAAACAAAATGCGATGTCCCCCTTCCTTCTCTCCTCCAAGTCAATCGAGGAAAATGGAACCGGTAATGAGTTTGAGTGGTACATTATTGACGAAACTCATGTTTGGCATTAAGGTGTAAAGTGCATGGAATGAATGAACACGCTGCTGTGAAAACTTCGTCACGTTTATATCGTAACGTGAACGCTACTGCAGCTGTCCTGTCTTAGATCGTACACCCCCACTCCTAAGACGTTGCCACCGACCTGAGTCTACCTTCGTGCTCACTAAATGAGCGTTAACCTCCTGCACTGTTTATTCTCTCTGACTTTTCTTCCCAACACTTCGACGACCCAGAGAACGTCCAAGTGCTTCACGGGCCATTTCACGGGTGGGTGTTTTCCCTCGAGAGTTCTCCCCCGTACTTACCTGGGACTGGGAATGAAGTCACGCCTTGCCTGCCACCTCGCGTTCTCCGCGCCAGTGAAGACGCATCACTCTCTAAAACTCTCATCGCCAGGTAGCCTGGCCACGCCACGCATCCTGCAGGAATCGTTAGCCCCTCGATTAACTTCTCGCTGGCAAAATAAAAACACCTTCCATTCGCAGGGAGAGGCGAGATGCCAACTTGAACGAGGCGACACCCTCTCCCGCTGCACCTCCATCCCCACTCACCCCCATCCCACTCCCACCTCCATCCCCCACCCTCCATCCCCCCACCTCCACTCCCTGGAATCAGTGGGTAGTTAAAGAAGCAATATGAGACAGTTTTGGTTGAGGCTGTGGCGAAGCGGGATGACAGAAGAGTGTGGAAAAGAGAATGTAGAACTTGCTGTCTAATTGCTAATTGAAATGCATGTCACCACGCTCGGTAGTTTCAAGGTTTGCGATGTCTCTATCCCATTTCTTCATTTCCATCTATTACCATCACAGACAATACGATGCACGGATCTTGCGTCGTGCGGTCTTCAGAAGTGCAGTATAAGGTTTTGATCACTAACTGGTAAGCACTGAAATTAAGCGTGATAAATGTTGTCGCTGTCCGGAAGAGTCAATAAAAACATCATTTTGGCAGTACAATCATTGTCGTTTCTACCTAAAGAGGACTGTTTTGAAGAGAGTCTGGGGGGAGACATTTCAAGGGTTCGAAGAACTTTCGTCAGTACACTGCAGGTACCTTATAACCACACGAAAAATACGCAATTCAAAGACAACAATGAATGGCAGCAGAAAACTGCTTTATCAGTAATTCAAACTGCAATCACCTGAAGAATATATTTCCTGTGTACAGAACAATGGTAGTACTGTCTTGAGCAATGCCGGACGACTGAACATTCTAGACTAAAATCTTCCGGTGGAAGGAAGTCCTACACCATCGTTTATCCAAGGGGTGGGTAAGGAAGAGGCAATGATAAATTGATATGTGGTGAGAGAGGGTGTGAGACAGGCACTAGAGGATTGGGGGAGGGAAGGGAGGGGGTGTGAAGCAGGAACTAGAAGATTGGGGAAGGGGGGGGAGGCAGACTGGAGGATTGGGGAGGAGAGGGGGGAAGTTGAGTGAGATGAAGAGCATGAGTCGGGTTGATAGACAAAGCAGGCTGTTCTTGGCTACGCCTGGCTTCCAACAGGTGAGGACGTCAGCCGCTTCAGAGCCTTGGCCTGCCTGACTTCCCGCTGGGAGGCTCCATTTTCTATTGCCTCAGCACCTGTCCTTCCTGATACAGACTCTAGACGGGATGACAGCTCCCTTAATCGGTAAAACGATAAGCCAATGCCTTCGCGGACGCTCGGGATAGAGAAAGGAACAGATGAGAAAGTGTAAGGTTTAGAAGCTAGACTAATTTCTCTTCGCAAAGTGATTTAGTGCCCCGAGGTAGAAGCCTGCTCTGGGCTTTTTAGAACTAATACACTGTCTGTTGACATTTACCATTTTTCTGACCACCAAGCGTTGTCCAAGTACCCACCAGGCCATAACGGAATCCCCTACTGACTACCTGCTCTGTTTCCATCAGTCTTCCCTTTTGTCAGCCCACACAAGGAATCTCAGAAGTCTTGCCAAAGCACTAGTGAGGGTCTCTCGAGGAACGAACTGAAGCTAGAAATCTCTCATTCAGTTCACTTCAAACGGCCTCTGGGCACGAGGGAACGCTCGGAGGCATGGGAGGATACAAAGAGGACTGTTTAGAAACTGTA
>JAWQFJ010015698.1:0-13976 GCA_034096865.1 Theodoxus fluviatilis
CCTTCTATTTCCCCTTCTGCATGTTAAGGCTGCTTGATTCCTCCATTGCCATTGTTATTGGTGACTATTGATGGTCAACATTTGCTTTTTGAAAAAGCTTTGTCCCCTGATTACCCTAGCTATTGCCAAGCATTCACGGCCATTTAATTTTAAGTGTGAGATAATGTAGTTAAGTGTGAGGTGATATAGTTAAGTGTGAGCCAATGTAGTTCAGTTGTCAATTTAATAGAAATCCTTGATCACAATTATGTGTAAAACATGACAGCTATATTGTGATCCATTTGCATGATGCCTATCAATATAGAATTTTCAAAAACTTTATTTCATGAGAGAATTTTTTAATGCATGAATAGTAATTCATTTATTGACTAACTAAAAGTGGAAAATGTGCATTTTCTTTCTCAGTCACACATATGTGACCACGCAGATCTTCCAACCTGTGACGTGCAGACTGGAGAGAGTAATGGCGGCAATAGTCTCAGGTCTGCATGAGAGGGCGGATCTTTGGGTCGAGTGAGTTACCCAGCTTATGGAGAATGCAGAGCTTGCTGAAGGCACTTTGTCTTCACTGCTGTGGCTCTTGTATCCATGCATTTGTGTAGGCTTGCGTCTGTGGTCCGACTTAATGAGGAAAGTCAGCGTTTGATGGTTGTGTCACTCTGGCTGCGTGCTTGACAATGGCTGTGGTGCTTCTCTTGGTCACATGAAACTCACACTTCTGATGAACGGATTGCAGACTTGGTTCGTAATTTAGACAGAAACTGCTCTCCCAGAAAGGTCATTTGTCCTGTGAATTTTGAGCTGTTTGAAAGAAACTGCCCAGACTTTTATGTACTTGAACAGCCGGAGTATGTCCCTTGCCCCCAAAGTTTAGGATGAGAGAGAAATTGCAATGCTATTGTTTTCATACTTGGGGAAAGGAATACAATTTTCAACCAATTTATTGACAGAGCTTCCCAATAATGTGTTGATTGATGTAATGCTGTGCAAAGAGATTTGGAATCAATGACCAGCTCTATCTGTGTTTGCCACGGCGGTAAAGAAAAAATAATGATACTTGATAGCAATTTAAATTTCATATAAGTGAAATATGCCTTACTATCAGATGGCATTTGCCCAAGAGTAAGAAATTTTCTGTGCTGCCACTATGCAATAACACGTTCATTTATGGGCTACATGTAGTCATTTCTTTCTTCTTTGCATAATACTAAGTTGCAATCCAACTTCTGGGTCACCATTTGGCTTAGAAAGATACTGAACACGAAGCTCACCATTTCTGAGATGATCACTGTAACAATGCTGGACATATAGATCCTAATATTTTCATCCAAAAGAAAAATGTGTTGAGTTTGGTTTGACCAGGAGAATGTTTTTGTTTGTTTTTTTTTCCTCCCAATATTGCTGAATGCTTTTCCTGTTCCAAGCTTTTTGTTTAGTATGCAAATTTTGCTTCCAGGCTTTACATGCTTATCCTGCTTTTGCGAAGTACTAAGAGGAAAGTTAACCTCTGCAGGGAGATCCTGTGCCTGCTTGAATCACGCTCTCTTCTAGAGCTTGAAAGGCACATTTCAAACCTGGTAGGTTGCTTGTTGACTTTGAAAGGCACTTTTTCAACCTGGCAGGTTGCTTGTTGGCTTTGAAAGGCATTTTTAAAAATCTGGTAGGTTGCTTGTTGACTGAAGTTTGTCATGTGACGCTCCACAGGTTGCTTGCAAAACAAACACATTTTAATAGTTTTTTCTTTTATCATGGATATCTTTATTTCACATATCATCGTAGTCTTTCTCAGGGAATGAGCAGATAAGTAAGGTGAGGTGTGTGTGTGTGTGTGCATGCATGCATATGTGTGTGTGTGTGCATGCATGCATGCATGTGTGTGTGCATGCATGCATGTGTGTGTGTGCATGTGCATGCATGCATGCATGTGTGTGTGTGTGCATGCGTGTGTGTGTGTGTGAGTGAGTCAAGAATATCTTGTCTTCATACAGTAATGATATAAGCAATTAAGGGTCTGTTTACTAGAATCCTTTTTGACTCACATGCGAAGCAAAAGTGAGTATGTCCGGGCGTAAAAAACTTAAACGTTGGATTTTTCTCGGAGACTATTAAGTCTATCAATACCAAATGTGGCATAATGGTGTATGATGACAAGGCCTCAAAAAACATACATAGTGACTTGACCTTGCTTCAAGGTCAAGGTCGCAGGGGCCATAAATGTTGTCTAAAAAACAGTCATTTTTCACATTTTCTCAATTTTCTCTGAAGTTTTTGAGATTGGATACCTGACCTATATATGGTATATAGGGCAAAGTAATCCCTATCTTTTGATACCAGTTTGGTTGAATTTGCTTTCAAGGTCAAGGTCACAGGAGCTCTTCAAAGTTGGATTGTATACATATTTTGAAGTGACCCTGACCCTGAACTATGGAAGATAACTGTTTCAAACTTAATAATTATGTGGGGCACATGTTATACTTTCATCATGAGATACATTTGGTCACATATCATCAAGGTCAAGGTCACTTTGACCCTTATGAAATGTGACCAAAATGGGGTAGTGAACCACTAAAAGTGACCATATCTCATGGTAGAAAGTGCCAATAATCACCATTGTGCTTCCTATGTCTTGAATTAACAGCTTTGTGTTGCATGACCTTGGATGACCTTGACCTTGGGTCAAGGTCACATGTATTTTGGTAGGAAAAATGTGTAAAGCATTTCTTAGTGTATGATATCATTGGTAGGTTTAGTTGTTTGACCTTGACTTTGAAGGTCACCTGAAGGTCAAGGTCATGTAAGGTCAAGGTCAAGCATGTGAGTCGTATGGGCTTTGCCCTTCTTGTTTATTTTTAGCAGAGGACAAAACATTTGCATACCAATCAACCAAAATGGATTGTGTATCTATTTTGATCTTTGTTGTATGCATCAAGGAAGGTAGCTTTGAATTATAGGTTGCAATACTCAGAGCCTATTTAAATGCAAGCTTTTTAAAGAACTTTGTATTGAAATGTCATACTGTCTCTTATCATAGTCATAAAAATGAAAAAAGTATTTGGTTAATTTACCAGGTAGCATCTTCATGCAAAAAAAGAAAAGAAAGGAAATATTTTAGCAAGTGCACTGCTATATCACAGTGTGATTCTAATTTGTGCCTTTCATCATCTGCACTATGCTTTCACTGTTCCTCTCTTCCTTTTACAGTCTAGTGATCTTGTTGTATGGAAGAGGAAGTGTACATCAGACTCAGACAAATTTCCTCTGCATTATGCTTCATTGCTGAGCTACTTCAAGCCTTTGAATTTGCATTTTGACACATCCTCACTGCTACTTTCGAAATTGGCTCCCTCTTTGTGTCCCCCACACCAGTGATCGTAGTTACATTGTTGTTAGATTAACAAGTCAGTATTGTTCAGAATCCATGCCTTTCATTTTTTTCAATTCCTTTAGCCATGTGGGTTCTTTAATTTTTATTTCCTGTCAAGTGATCAGAAGTTGTTTCTCAAGGGTTTTTGAAGCATGAAGTATGGCAATGGTAGAAGCTGCACTTACATATTTTGCAATTGTTTTGAGGAAATCAGAGATTTTAGATGAAATGAAGATCTTTGTCACAGCCAACTAAGGTGACTTTGTCATATTTATTGAGAGGCATTGCTTTTTTTTTAAAGCTTTACGGAGCAAAAAAGATCCCTGCAATTTGTGCAATTTATGATTTTCACTTTCATCACAGACTTATGATTTCCTTATACCTCTTTATTTGTTCTTCATATTATTTTCATGCACAAAATGCAGGGAGTTCCTCATCATGATACATGTAGATGTTGAAAAATAAAAATGTAGTAGCTGTTTTGAATGATTGAACAGTTCTATCAGAGCAATCACACATTAATGATTTTGCTCTTCAATTACAGCTTAACATGCCAGTTTGACTTCACAAGGAACTTTGAAAGGGAGCTGTTTCCTGAACTTTCGCGTGACCTGGAGAAAGCAGCTCAAAGATCTCCCACCTATTCCCAGTCCAGCACTCACAGCACTCCCCAGACCGCCAGGGTCGGCATCCGAGTGAGCTTCACCTACGACAGGAACCCTGGCAGCTGCACCAGCATCAACAGCATTGGCAGTAGCAGCAGCTGCAGCACCAGTGTCACTTCCTGTAAGAGGCCCAACTCTACAGAGAAGCCACTTCACATGCTGGCCAGCAGCCTGCAGCCCGACAAGGTGGAGGTCCGAAAAGTTTCGCCCCGAGGGGAGGTTGTGTACCGACCCTCCTCCTCTGCCGACATGACAAGTCCTGCCATGGCCCCCTGCCAGGAAGTCCTTGACCAACTAGGAGAGTGCATCGACATGGCGCTTAGTGACGAAGATCCCATCTTGTCTTGCTCAGCAGAGGACGACCAGCAGGGCACGGCTTACAAAGTCCTGCACGTCGAGGACGGGCAGCTCAGGTCCCCGTCCCGGAGCTCCCGCCTCTACCAGTCCAATCCCAATGACCTTGCCTGGGATGATGATGACCTCCAGGTTGCCCATGATGAAGACGACCTTGACCTTGGGTCGGTTTTGGATCATGACCTGGACATGGACCTTTTCGATCTTGGTCCAAGAAGAGCAGTCTCCACGCCCAACATCTCCATTGGCCTTTCTGGTCCAACAGGAGACCATCTTGGCACCAGCCTGGAGCCCCAGTCAAATAGCATGTTCAACATTCCCTCTTACACAGGGATAGATGCATGGGGAGTGGAGAGTGATGAAGGAGCCTGCAGGTTCAGGGGTCATGGGGCACAGCTGGATTCTAGGATCGTCTGATGCAGGAGTGGTTCTAGAGGAGAGGTGGTTTCAGATGCAGTCCCTTCTTGTAAAGCAAACCAGAGACTGTGGAATGAGTGTTGATAGCAATTCTAATGTATAGATGCCTTACAATGTTTCAGCTTGTGTTTCATGTAAGAACAGTTTGTAACTGATGGACTAGGGACCAGAACAAAGCTGCAAAGTTCAATATGCATTCACCATTGAAAGTCAATGGCAGTGGTCTAATGAACTGTTGCAAGTGTATGATGTATCTATCATTAATGCATTTATGGCTGACTGGTCATATTTCCTTTTTGTCACCTTCTGCTCTGTCTGTACTCATGATCTTACTTATTAGGGATGTTCTGCAAGATCAATATTAAGTCTATGTGTATTTTATGTAGTGGTATACATGTGTGAAAACATCACTGATAGAGTAGAGTAGTTAGTGTGAGAGATATTCATAGGTCATCAGATATATTGCGTTTGTGTTTTAGACTTAGATATCTTGTCAACTTTATTTCTATTTTAATGTCACTGAACTTACATTTTTAGTTAGCACCCCCTTTTTAAAGAATTAATTGTGCTTTTAGTAAAAGTGTGCTGCCACTGAGAGGTGCACATTTTATTTCTAATGCTTTGTCGCCACTCCAGAAGGAAAGAATTGAGTGAGATTTTCTTGTGAAGGGAATAATAAGTCAATCCAGATATTGCAACCAACAATGCAAAACGTAGTTTCAGATGGAGCATTTTGTTTGCAAATGACATATTTATTAGTGTTGCAAATTGATGCTTATTCATGCAATGTGTGACTCATAGATGCCTTCATTTTAATTATTGATCATTTTCAGTGCATCTGTTGTGTTAATACTGCATAATTGTATTGTGATACATGAGCATAGGACACCTTTCTCATCCTCAGTGTCTCTTTGTGTTCACATTGGGGACAAGAGTGCTTCCGAGTAATGCCTTAGCCTCTTCATTTGCACACTGTGGCGTCTAGAGGATCAATGTAGATTTGTGTCTGCTCCCCTTGGTGAATTGCACCCAGGGACCTGCGGACCTCGTTCTTTGAGATGTTGAAGTCCCTCTGCTTAGACTTGTACTGTGGTGTGAAACCGATCTTGACAAGGAAGTGGTATATATGCATGCAGTTACACATATCACACTGATCTTTCCCCAAGATGGGAAAAATTACCACTTGTCAGTTCAGGTAGAGGTAAAAAATTCTTCCCCTCTGTTTACCCATGACAACTGCCTTGCTTGTTTGTAGCTCCAAGATGTGGATCATAGGCACTAGTTCTTCACAGCAATCTAGAAGTTTGGTGACCTATAGTAGTTGTATTGGTGTCTGACAGGATAGCTGAGCCTCTGTATTCCAGTGTCTTTCATTGCTCATTTACCCATGTCATGCACTTTGAAAAAAACAACCCCAACAACAATATGATATGAAAGTCCAGTAGTCTTCAAGATACACCTAGCTCTGTAATGGTGCCAAACCACCTCTGATGCTGAAATGATTTAATTAGACATGTTAACCTAGTATGTAGTGATAAAACAGAAAACAAATTAAGCAGTTTATTTTCTAATGTTGATATTCAATTGGAAAATGACAAATGTTGAAATAGCCGTCTCCTGTAGATTGGTGATTTGTTGTGGTAAACGTTTATTGCCACATAATATGTTGCTCTTTCTTGATCACCTAATGAGGAAAAATCATTCAATTAAAATTTTTGATTGATGATTATATGCATCTTTCCAATGGATCGAATGCTCCTTAAGTTAAAGATACTTCCTTAGGTGAGAACTAATTGAAAATTTATTTTAGTCCTTTGTATTGGAGGACAAACAGATGTACGTTGGAGACGAAATGTTGATCTCTGTACAATAAATTGCACATGCAATTTTGTAAAATCTCTTTTTGTCATTTGTTTATGTCGTTCTGCATTGATCAATAATTATTCTTCATTTTCTTCTTTTTCTCCTCCTCCTCCTCCTCCTCCTCCTCCTCCTCCTCCTCCTCCTCCTCCTCCTCCTCCTCCTCCTCCTCCTCCTCCTCCTCCTCCTCCTCCTCCTCCTCCTCCTCCTCCTTCTCCTCCTCCCTCCTCTTCCTCCCTCCTCTCCCTCCTTCTCCTCCTCCTTCTTTGTCTTCCTTCCTCCTCCTTCCTCCCTCCTCTCCCTCCTTCTCCTCCTCCTTCTTTGTCTTCCTTCCTCCTCCTTCCTCCTCTTCCTCCCTCTACCCCCTCCTCCTCCTCCTCCTCCTCTTCCTCTTCCTCTTCCTCCTCTTTCTCCTTCTCCTCTTTCTCTTTCTTAATGCTCGGTGACATTGCACATGGTTCTTGCATGCTTTCACTATTTTCTTATTTGTGGATCGTAGGTAGACCCTTCACGACTATCTCCTGAGATTTGTTCTCATGAAGAAATTAATTGTCTATCCACAAGGGTATTCACCGTGCTTACAGCTCCAATGAATTGTACCCCATCTCAGACTTAACAGTAACTTCGTTGCCAGTTTCCCGTTCTTTTGTCTTAGAAATAAAGGTTTCAGTACTAATACATATAATGAAAAAATCTTCGCCAAATCATGTGCATCCTTCTGAAAAATTCTGGCTGGTTTTGATGCACTGGACCATTCTGGCACGCCAGAGATAGAGAATGTGTACCTCTGGTGTGTACCAGACTGATCCGACCCACTAGGAAAGAATAACCGGGAAATACACTTGCTGCTAATCTGCGGAGTAGCTATAGGGCCCTTTAGGAAGGGAAGGTCGTACTTCGGGCCAGGTTGAGGTCAGGCAACAAGTGGGAGAAAGCACTCCAGTGGTGGGGTAGCCTACGTGCTACAGGCTGCCAGTAGAATTCAGTCACTGGGACGAGGTCACTTCCACAGTTCTAAACTCTGCACACACTCCAACAACACGCATATATTAACCTGTTTTCCCGCCTTATCGTAGAGGGCGACAGGCGGCCAACATCCAAGACAGCGACTAAGTCGGGAGAGAGGATTCATATCACACGACTGTACGACGTAACCACCGTAGGTACGGCACGTGAGGAACACTAACAGAATAGCGTTACTCAATCGTTCACTTGCCGTACCTGCGGTGGTGGTTACACATGTTACAATCATCATCACGCATATTTTTTCCTTTTTTGTTTTGTGTGTGTGTGTGTGTTTGTTTGTTTGGAGGGGAGATGGGTTGGGGGACATACATCACAATAATACCCTATATAATGTAGGCCTCCATGTCAATTCTGAGCAACCGATTCTAAACATACTGAACTCAAAGCGACGCAACAAGCTACCACATAGGCTAACCTTTGCGCCGAACTCGTCGAGTTGTTGATGCGTTATTCTATTATTCTGCCCACCATAAAAATGGATGGAGCGAGATTTTTGTGTTTTGAGAATGCCACGACATAGGCCTACCTCAATCAAGATAGGTTTATAACATAGATCATCTGACGGAAACACTGAATTTTAATATCTGTTATATCTCCGAGTGATGTACTTCAATGGTCGATGGACACGAAGGTAATTGCGCCACATGATGTGTTGGGCAGTGGGGACATTACATGTATAATCCATTTGAAAACAGTTAGTCTTACTCTTACAGTAAGCGCGATTCAGCCTTCTGTTTGCGTCACATATCTGCAGACTCCAGAGAATAGAGTGCCATTTCGAAGGGTTTGCAGCACTATGCAGAACGTAAAGCTACAATAAGTATCATATGCCATGGACTTGGATGGTAGCGACACGTGCAGGCGCATATGACAGGGAGTAGAAGCTTAGGCTTTGGCCTAAGTAGGCAGCTTTGGTAGTCATATGCCCCTTATGGAAATAAACTTCGGACTGACCCGGCTCGCGCGTTTTCCTGCATTATATCTGCACGTCATCCCTCGGTCTCTCCTTCAATTGCCACGGGATTAGACTCACCAGAGTATAACTTCAGCCATTAATAAGTCGATGATGTCTCGATCCTTACCTATTGCTCTTTGCTGCTGTATGCTACCTGCACTGTTCATTTTATAATGCTTTGTTCTCCTTCGTTTTGCTGTCTCACAACTTGCTACGACTGCCAATTCCTACACCCTGCTGGTATACTGCTTCGTTACTGTCTGCTTGAGTCCATCGCTACGCATCACGGCAGACACACGAAATTATCCATCACTCAGGCACTCCTAACCTGTCCTCCTCCCCGCCATGCCCTGCCCCCTCCATCGCGCTCACTGCTCCTGCCAATCACTCTCTTCCTGCCTTCCTCCTCCATCCCCTCCTCCATGCCTCCTCCTCTTTCTCTTATTCTATATACTATGGCTTCTGCATATTCTGTGCCTCCGTCTAACTCCTCCTCCTGGCCTCACTCCATCGTACTCCTCATAACTCCTGCACTCTACCTCCTTCTCCTCCTGCCTCCCATCCTCCTCCTCCTCCTCTGCTTCCCTTTCTATCTTTCTTACATATTTTTCCTCCTACATCACTTCTCGGATCTCCTCCGTCCTCACTCCTCCTCCTGAACCTCCTCCTTCCTCCTCTCCGTCAAATCCAGGATACACATTCCTGGCAATCCGGTCTCAGTATGAGCTCATTATCTTACATGACTCACATACACCGTACCCATCTCTTACATTAACCGATACCTCACTACTTCTTCAAATACCTCCTCTCTCCTCACTATTCCGTCAGCTCTTCACTACGAGACCTCACTTCTCCACCTCCTCCTGCTCCTCCGCCTTCCATTCCATATAATAGGAATTAATAATTATATCTTTTCACGTACGACACACCTCCTGACCTCCCCTAACTCCTCACATCACTCTCCCTCCGTTCCGTCCTCCTCCTCCGACCTCCTCGACCTCCTCCTCCGACCTCCGTCGCTCCCACTAACTACTGCTACACAGTACTAACTTTCCTACTACTACTACTACTAGCTATGCTATAACTACTACTAACGTCTCAGACAAATACTTACTACTTATGCACTTACTTACTACCCTATATAAGCTACTACTACTATACACTACTATCTACTACAACTTACTACTACGACGTCCTTACCAACTTACTTTATTATCCTACGCCGAGACGCCTACGTTACGCACTGCAGTTCGTCCAAGGCGTCAATTGGAGTGTGTCGGTCGTGGTACGTTTGACTCTCATAGACATCTCGTGGCTTGACTTGTGCACGTGTTTAGGCCGTATTTATTCAGAACTTATAGTATTTCTGGGTTACCATCACCTTGAGCCCTTGTCCTCAGTGAAGAGCGCAAAATGTCTTTCACAACGCGAATTTGTCGCGTAATGATGTGACACCATTCATACAACTAACTCTCCTCTCTCTCCCCTCAATAAACAATCTCATCACTATCTCTATTCCTCCTCTCACGCCTTTCACACACACCCACCCACACACGACACACCACACACACAACACACACACAGCCACCCAACCACACCATCTCATTATAGCATATCTCGGAGTATTGGGTCACATTCTCCTATACATCCAAGTGACGTATTACAATAGTTTAGCCAAACAACTTAGAATTAAAAATACTCGAATTCATTATGCAGCAGCTAGGTATAATTAACTGTGATAAAAGAACGAGCCATTCCACAGCAATGACATGATATGAACCTCTAAATTAGCGGTAAACTATTTTACACGTCTGATTAGCATGGTGAGCTCGATAGGATTGTGTTCAGAAAACTAGATCGATAGATTTAACACCAACCCTCTTGACCTCGATTGCTCGCTCATTCCCAATTGTGTTTATACTGCAGCACAGCCCCGTCTTGTGAGGCCAAATAGAGAAATAGGAGTGAGGTGGTGTTGGGGGGGGTGGGGACAGTGCGAAGGGGGGGGCGAAGCTTTAACTCAGTCATCACGAGCCTGAAATAGTACCCCGACCACACTGTGACTCAGATTCGCACTCAGCTACGCACTCAGCTGCGCAAATTTATGTGGCTCCGCGTGATTTCGCGGGTGCGTAGATTACTGCTCCAATAAATCCGGCGTTTTTAGCCTTAGGATTACTCCGAATCACACACGGATGCTAGATCCATGTATCGAAGGTGCCACGGAGTTAACATACAAACCGCCGAGCCGAGCAGAGACGTTTGTCACAAAACGCAATACATTTAAAACCTGCCACGCCGGATTTCTTAATCGCATCAAGCTAACCCGCGGCGGCGTGCGGGAAGGTCAGTCAGTTCGGATTGACGAGTGCGGGCCAAAAGGTCAGAATGAACCACAACTTTTGTCGCAGTGGGTTTGGTTTTTCTGACCTTTGATCCGGCACCCCGCACTCCGCCTGACTGACTTCGCCGACCCGGGAAAGTTATGCTATACATAATCACGGTCGACGTTAATGTATCTATCGGATATTGACAACGTCTTTGCTCGCGGTAACTGTTACTCATAGCACCTTACGGTGTCCAGCGATGTTGATATCTGGTAGTGTAACTATACCTATAGCGACGTTTAGTTGCGGCATTCCTCGTCTCCGTCAGATGCCGCTTCTCTTAAGGAATTCACACCCGACATCACGCAGAGTCACGCAAACAAGGTGGAGACAGACAACGAGCTCAAGAATGAAATCTTTCAGTAGAACTGATGACGTCGGGGTTGGAAGTAAACATGTGTTAGCACGAGGCGTGAATGAATCAAAACATCCCGCCCGTATTCACGTCCCGCTATGATGCTCTTCGTTAATTGCTCGGACATGGCTTTCATTACCATTCAACCCTGGACCTACGGAGCCGATGACCTCTGGCTTGTCAGATCCATTCCCATGTATCACCTTTTGTTTTGTGAGGCATTAGGTTAATACTAGCATGCAGCTGGTCCTGTCTAACCTGTGAGTGCAGGCATGGAACACCATCTATCTATCTAGGCAGGGAAGTGTCAAGCAAGTGACAGCTTATTAATGGTCCATCAGGTACAGAAGGTCAACAGGGGACTTAATTATAAGCTCTCTCAGATTGCTTCTCCTTTGCTCATACATATAAGGCCACGGTCGCACACTAGGCGTCCATGTTGTGTACTACAGCTGCTTGGCGTCCTTACGACGGCTTTGGACGAACTAGCTAGATGTAGACCGCTTGCGTCCTCATCGTCGACACTCGCAGGTTGACGCGAGCGCCGTGTGCCATATGCCATATTTTGAACGTACATTTATGCCCGCCATTTAAATACGTGGTCAAACAAAATAGGTCACTTAGAGTGAAATAAGTATGCTAGGAGTGTATTTTTTTGACGCACTTCGATGATACATAATATACTCATGCAAAGGAGCGAGTGAGTCACTGGACATAACACGAACACATACAACGGCTCACACATGCACTGCCTTATTCCTTGTTGACTTGTTTTAATATTTATATGCAAAAGATTCAGTATGAACCTAGTTTGTACAAAACGATTGGAGATGGTTTTTCTTGCCTGCTCCTTGCACAAACGTCCGAAGCGTTCTAGGCAGGCTCAGGCAGATCTTGAGCAAAATTTTTTTGTTGTATTTTTTAATAGAGAACGACCCCTTCTTTCCCAAGCGCCTGGATCGCATTGGAACGCCATCTAGGCTTGGGCGCGGCGCGACAAAGCGATAATCGCCGCGGCTACCCTCGTAGCCACACTGTATCTCAGCGCGTGTCAAATATACGCCAGCCTGTTGCTGTATGGCTTTGCTTGGACGCCTCAGTGGGTGTCTGAACCGGTGCGGGCCACTAAATGAGCATTGCCAGATGTCATGTTGGAAAAATTGTTAGCTAGGTGAAGCTAATATGCATGCGCGAGGTTTTATGTGGAGGTGGGGGTATGGCGTGGGGGTGAGAAGTCTTTAAATCAGTACACTGGGGAGGTTGGGGTGGGGGTGGTGGCGGTAATGAGGTGATGGATGCAATGGTTGAAGGGACATACAGAAAGTGTGTTGGGAGGTGGTTGCATGGTTTGTTTTATGCTAGAGACAGAACCGTCAACACAAAATTGAGTATTTGTCGTGCGTGGCCTGCACTTTTTTTGGCTTATGTAAAACTAATAGGGAAAAATATTAAAAGCATGAATCGATGCTGCGTTGCTTTTGTAATAAAGTGATTCGAATACGGCCGGTCGCTTAATTATACAACATAATTATAATTTGTTTATGGAGCGACATTTACCTTACACACTAGTTGGTGTGAGGGCAATGGCTGGTACCTGGAGAAAGAGGACCGGGAGAGTGGTGAGAAGAGCCAAAAAGGCAGAGTGTGTTGGAATTGGTGAAACGTATCAAGAAAAATGAAGCACTGTTCCATAAGACAAATCGAATCGTGAAACGTATCGTCAGAGGAGCGGCTATCCGATCTGTAGTGGGGGGGGAGAGACGATTGAATCAGAGCGGGAGGGGAGTGAAGAGAAGCAGAGAACACTGAGTAGATGAGAGACACAAGAGAGCGGGGAATGCGCGAGAGAGATCGAGGGGGAGAAGAAAGAAATGCAGGAGATTATCGGGATGAGACACGAATAGGAGCATATAGAGAGAGAAGGAGAATACAAGATGTTACGATATGAGCATAAGAGATGTGGAGTGGGAGTCGTTTGTGTATATACATCGCACAGTAGAGGGCAGGGAGTGACCAGAAGGAACACCAGGGGAGGGGTTTCCATTACAGTAAGTTTCCGATGGATGACGCCACCGGTTACCCACCCCCCCTAAAGAAAAAGTACACTGCTACCACTTGTGTTTGACAGTGTTATTTTTAATTTGGATGGTGTTTGTGTGTGTGTCTCTACAAACACAATCGCTGGCTTTATACCCTCAAAACAATGGCCCAGAATGGACTATCCATGCACAGGACCTTAACCTTTTGTTCAAAAGTTTTCACCGGCAGGGGGAGACCATGCCCGCCATCTGTGGACCCCCTCAGTGTTGCGCGCCTGCTCCCGCATCCGCAAGACGCTCTGTGTTGCTTCGCCACTTTCGCGTGATTTTGTCCCCGCCACCCCAAAAAGGAACCCCCCCCCCGCCCCACCAACTCATTTGGTCCGTGCCCTTGAGGGGGGGGACGATGAGAGAGAGAGAGTGAGAGGAGCGAGATACTAGAGGACGATGCGAGAGTAATAGATGAGAGAGAGAGAGAGAGAGAGAGAAGGAGGAGATACATGCAGAGACCAGGACATCCTCAGATTTTCCCTTCCCACCTTTAAAAAACCAGC
>JAWQFJ010015702.1:0-2500 GCA_034096865.1 Theodoxus fluviatilis
GTCCAGTTTACTTCCTTCAGGGCCATATCATGTAGCTGTAGTGTCCGGTTTACTTCCTTCAGGGCCATATTATGTAGCTGTAGTGTCCAGTTTACTTCCTTCAGGGCCATACCATGTAGCTGTAGTGTCCAGTTTACTTCCTTTAGGGCCATATCATGTAGCTGTAGTGTCCGGTTTACTTCCTTCAGAACCATAACATGTAGCTGTAGTGTCTGGTTTACTTCCTTCAGGGCGATATCATGTAGCTGAAGTGTCCGGTTTAATTCCTTCAGGGCCACACCATGTAGCTCTAGTGTCCTGTTTACTTCCTTCAGGACCATATCATGTAGCTGTAGAGTCCGGTTTACTTCCTTCAGGGCCATATCATGTAGCTGTAGTGTCCAGTTTACTTCCTTCAGGACCATACCATGTAGCTGTAGTGTCCAGTTTACTTCCTTCAGGGCCATATCATGTAGCTGAAGTGTCCGGTTTACTTCCTTCAGGGCCATATCATGTAGCTGTAGTGTCCGGTTTACTTCCTTCAGGGCCATATCATGTAGCTGTAGTGTCCTGTTTACTTCCTTCAGGGCCATATCATGTAGCTGTAGTGTCCTGTTTACTTCTTTCAGGGCCATATCATGTAGCTGAAGTGTCCGGTTTACTTCCTTCAGGGCCATATCATGTAGCTGTAGTGTCCTGTTTACTTCTTTCAGGGCCATATCATGTAGCTGAAGTGTCCGGTTTATTTCCTTCAGGGCCATATCATGTAGCTGTAGTGTCCGATTTACTTCCTTTAGGACCATACCATGTAGCCGTAGTGTCCTGTTTACTTCCTTCAGAGCCATATCATGTAGCTGTAGAGTCCTGTTTACTTCCTTCAGGACCATATCATGTAGCTGTAGAGTCCGGTTTACTTCCTTCAGGGCCATGTCATGTAGCTGTAGAGTCCGTTTACTTCCTTCAGGGCCATATCATGTAGCTGTAGATTCCGGTTTACTTCCTTCAGGGCCATATCATGTAGCTGTAGAGTCCTTTTTACTTCCTTCAGGACCATATCATGTAGCTGTAGAGTCCGGTTTACTTCCTTCAGGGCCATATCATATAGCTGTAGTGTCCAGTTTACTTCCTTCAGGGCCATACCAGACCCGGACAAGGTTGTGGACGAGTGGAAGCCCTTGGCCAAGACGCTTGTCAAGGAACTGGAGGACATTTGCTGGCTCCACTCGGACAACAAGGGTGGTCAGTGGCTCAAGCCTAAACAGGCAGTGGTGGCACAACTGACTCCTGGACTGCCCTCTGATCTGGAGGTAAGAGACAGACGTGGTCAGTAGAGTGTCTAGACACCTGGAGGTAAGAGACAGACATGGTCAGTAGAGTGTCCATACACCTGGAGGTAAGAGACAGACATGGTCAGTAGAGTGTCCATACACCTGGAGGTAAGAGACAGACATGGTCAGTAGAGTGTCCATACACCTGAAGGTAAGAGACAGACATGGTCAGTAGAGTGTCCATACACCTGGAGGTAAGAGACAGACATGGTCAGTAGAGTGTCCATACACCTGGAGGTAAGAGACAGACATGGTCAGTAGAGTGTCCATACACCTGGAGGTAAGAGACAGACATGGTCAGTAGAGTGTCCATACACCTGGAGGTAAGAGACAGACATGGTCAGTAGAGTGTCCATACACCTGGAGGGAAGAGACAGACATGGTCAGTAGAGTGTCCATACACCTGGAGGTAAGAGACAGACATGGTCAGTAGAGTGTCCATACACCTGGAGGTAAGAGACAGACATGGTCAGTAGAGTGTCCATACACCTGGAGGGAAGAGACAGACATGGTCAGTAGAGTGTCCATACACCTGGAGGGAAGAGACAGACATGGTCAGTAGAGTGTCCATACACCTGGAGGTAAGAGACAGACATGGTCAGTAGAGTGTCCATACACCTGGAGGAAGAGACAGACATGGTCAGTAGAGTGTCCATACACCTGGAGGGAAGAGACAGACATGGTCAGTAGAGTGTCCATACACCTGGAGGGAAGAGACAGACATGGTCAGTAGAGTGTCCATACACCTGGAGGTAAGAGACAGACATGGTCAGTAGAGTGTCCATACACCTGGAGGTAAGAGACAGACATGGTCAGTAGAGTGTCCATACACCTGGAGGTAAGAGACAGACATGGTCAGTAGAGTGTCCATACACCTGGAGGTAAGAGACAGACATGGTCAGTAGAGTGTCCATACACCTGGAGGTAAGAGACAGACATGGTCAGTAGAGTGTCCATACACCTGGAGGTAAGAGACAGACATGGTCAGTAGAGTGTCCATACACCTGGAGGTAAGAGACAGACATGGTCAGTAGAGTGTCCATACACCTGGAGGTAAGAGACAGACATGGTCAGTAGAGTGTCCATACACCTGGAGGTAAGAGACAGACATGGTCAGTAGAGTGTCCATACACCTGGAGGTAAGAGACAGACATGGTCAGTAGAGTGTCCATACACCTGGAGGTAAGAGACAG
>JAWQFJ010015702.1:10000-19340 GCA_034096865.1 Theodoxus fluviatilis
AAGGAAGAGAGCAGAGGAAGGAAGACGATTAAAAAAAGATGAGGAGGACAAGAAATTTCCAGAGCAGCGAGATGACTGACTGTCTTCAGAGGAAGAGCCCCCACCCCTCCATATCCCCTCTCCAAATGTTTCCGCCCACTCTGTCTGGGAGGCTGAGTAACACCTGAATCATGGTCTTGGGTGCCTAGACAAAGAGGAAGAGATCAAAGGATGGGAGACGAAAATAGAAATGAGGATGAAAGGTAAAACATCGGCAGGTAAGGCAGGACAGAAGGAGACAGGTGAGAGAAGGAAGGAAGGGAAGGGGGGCAGGAGAGAAGAGTTGGAAAAAGACACAGGTGTAGGAAGGAGGAAGGAGGTGTAAGTAGGGGAGGGAAGGCAGGACAGGACACAAGTGGGAGAAGGAAGGAAGGGAAAGAAGGCAGGAGAGAAGAGTTGGAAAAAGACACAGGTGTAGGAAGGAGGAAGGAGGTGTAAGTAGGGGAGGGAAGGCAGGACAGACGGAGACAGGTGAGCGAAGGAAGGAAGGGAAAGAAGGCAGGAGGGAAGAGGTGGAAAGAGACACAGGTGTATGTATGTATGTATGTATTTTGGCTCTTATATAGCGCCAATCTCACACCCAAAGGCATGCTCAAGGCGCTCAACACGTTCACCTTTTGAATAAAAGAGTTTTTAGCTGTGACTTGAAAGTCTGTAGGAAGGAGGAAGGAGGTAAAAGTAGGGGAGGGAAGGCAGGACAGAAGGTGACAGGTGGTAGGAGAAAGGAAGGGAAAGGGGGCAGGAGAGAAGAGTTGGAAAAAGACACAGGTGTAGGAAGGAGGAAGGAGGTGTAAGTAGGGGAGGGAAGGCAGGACAGAAGGAGACAGGTGGGAGAAGGAAGGAAGGGAAAGAAGGCAGGAGAGAAGAGTTGGAAAAAGACACAGGTGTAGGAAGGAGGAAGGAGGTGTAAGTAGAGGAGGGAAGGCAGGACAGGAGGTGTTAGTGGGCAAAGCAGGGGGAGGAGGGAAAGGCAGAAAGGTGAGAATTAAAGACATGGCGAGAAGTTGAAAAGTAGAGAAGAAAACTAGACTTCTCATGACCAAGAATGTTGCAAACGATTATTACATGACTACTTAACGACTTGTGCTTTTTGAGGACCCGTGATTGGCGGTTCTGTCACAATGCTTAAGGGCACTTTATGTTTTACATGTTACAACACAGTGTTACAGACTACTATCACGGCAGCACTCCGTGACGAACTACAGTAGAGTTTTATATACTACAGACTATAGCTACTACTACTGCGACTACTACTACTAATATGTGTACTACTACTACCTACTACTACTACTACTACTACTACTACTACTACTACTACTGCTGCTGCTGCTGCTACTACTACTACTGCTGCTGCTGCTGCTGCTACTACTACTACTACTGCTGCTGCTGCTGCTGCTGCTACTACTACTACTACTACTAGTGCTGCTGCTGCTGCTGCTGCTACTACTACTACTGCTGCTGCTGCTGCTGCTGCTGCTGCTGCTGCTACTACTACTACTACTGCTGCTGCTGCTGCTGCTACTACGGCAACGCTCCTTGACTTACTGTCAAACAAAGTTACACACTACTACTACTGCAATGCTCCATGACTTATTACAATGCAATGTTACAGACTACTACTACTGCAATGCTCCATGACTTACTACAATGCAGTGTTACAAACTACTACTACTGCAGTACTCCATGACTTACTACAATGCAGTGTTAAGTACTATTACTACTGCAGCACTCCATGACTTACTACAATGCAATGCTACAGACTACTACCACTGCAATGCTCCATGACTTACTACAATGCAGTGTTACAGACTACTACTACTGCAGTACCCCATGACTTACTACAATGCAATGTTACAGACTACTACTACTGCAATGCTCCATGACTTACTACAATGCAGTGTTACAGACTACTACTACTGCAGTACCCCATGACTTACTACAATGCAGTGTTACAGACTACTACTACTGCAGTACCCCATGACTTACTACAATGCAATGTTACAGACTACTACTACTGCAATGCTCCATGACTTACTACAATGCAATGTTACAGACTACTATTACTGCAATGCTCCATGACTTACTACAATGCAATGTTACAGACTACTACTACTGCAATGCTCCATGACTTACTACAATGCAGTGTTACAGACTACTACTACTACTGTACTCCATGACTTACTACAATGCAATGTTACAGACTACTACCATTGTAATGCTCCATGACTTACTACAATGCAATGTTACAGACTACTACTACTGCAATGCTCCATGACTTACTACAATACAGTGTAACAGACTACTACTACTGCAATGCTCCATGACTTATTACAATGCAATGTTACAGACTACTACTACTGCAGTACTCCATGACTTACTACAATGCAGTGTTACAGACTACTACTACTGCAATGCTCCATGACTTATTACAATGCAGTGTTACAGACTACTACTACTGCAATGCTCCATGACTTACTACAATGCAGTGTTACAGACTACTACTACTGCAGTACTCCATGACTTATTACAATGCAGTGTTACAGACTACTACTACTGCAATACCACATGACTTATTACAATGCAGTGTTACAGACTACTACTACTGCAATACCACATGACTTATTACAATGCAGTGTTACAGACTATTACTACTGCAGCATTCCATGACTTACTACAATGCAATGCTACAGACTACTACTACTGCAATGCTCCATCCATGACTTACTACAATGCAGTGTTAGAGACTACTACTACTACTGGAATGCTCCATGACTTATTACAATGCAGTGTTACAGACTACTACTACTGCTGTACTCCATGACTTACTACAATGCAGTGCTACAGACTACTACCACTGCAATGCTCCATGACTTACTACAATGCAATGCTACAGACTACTACCACTGCAATGCTCCATGACTTACTACAATGCAATGTTACAGACTACTACTACTGCAATGCTCCATGACTTACTACAATGCAATGCTACAGACTACTACCAGTGCAATGCTCCATGACTTACTACAATGCAATGCTACAAACTACTACCACTGCAATGTTCCATGACTTACTACAATGCAATGTTACAGACTACTACTACTGCAATGCTCCATGACTTATTACAATGCAGTGTTACAGACTACTACTTCTGCAATGCTCCATGACTTATTACAATGCAATGTTACAGACTACTACTACTGCAATACTCCATGACTTACTACAATGCAGTGTTACAGACTACTGCTACTGCAATGCTCCATGACTTACTACAATGCAGTGTTACAGACCAGTTCTACTGCAGTACTCCATGACTTACTATAATGCAATGTTACAGACTACTACTACTGCAATACTCCATGACTTACTACAATGCAGTGTTACAGACTACTACTACTGCAATGCTCCATGACTTACTACAATGCAGTGTTACTGACTACTACTACTACTGTACTCCATGACTTACTACAATGCAATGTTACAGACTACTACCATTGTAATGCTCCATGACTTACTACAATGAAGTGCTACAGACTACTACTACTGCAATGCTCCATGACTTATTACAATGCAATGTTACAGACTAATACTACTGCAGAATTCCATGACTTACTACAATGCAGTTTTACAGACTACTACTTCTGCAATGCTCCATGACTTATTACAATGCAATGCTACAGACTACTACTACTGCAGTACTCCATGACTTACTACTACTGCAGTGTTACAGACTACTACCACTGCAATGCTCCATGACTTACTACAATGCAGTGTTACAGACTACTACTTCTGCAATGCTCCATGACTTATTACAATGCAATGTTACAGACTACTACCACTGCAATTCTCCATGACTTACTACAATGCAGTGTTACAGACTACTACTACTGCAGTACTCCATGACTTACTACAATGCAGTGTTACAGACTATTATTACTGCAATGCTCCATGACTTATTACAATGCAGTGTTACAGACTACTACTACTGCAATGCTCCATGACTATTACAATGCAGTGCTACAGACTACTACTACTGCAATGCTCCATGACTTATTACAATGCAATGCTACAGACTACTACCACTGCAGTACCACATGACTTACTACAATGCAATGTTACAGACTACTACTACTACTGTACTCCATGACTTACTATAATGCAATGCTACAGACTACTACCATTGTAATGCTCCATGACTTACTACAATGCAGTGTTACAGACTACTACTACTGCAATGCTCCATGACTTATTACAATGCAATGTTACAGACTACTACTGCTGGAGTACTCCATGACTTACTACAATGCAATGTTACAGACTACTACTGCTGCAATGCTCCATGACTTATTACAATGCAATGTTACAGACTACTACTGCTGGAGTACTCCATGACTTACTACAATGCAATGTTACAGACTACTACTGCTGGAGTACTCCATGACTTACTACAATGCAATGTTACAAACTACTACTGCTGGAGTACTCCATGACTTATCACATCACATTGTTACAGACTACTACTCCTGGACTACCTGCTGACCTGTGGTCAAGCAGACCTGCTCACCGGACTGGAGCTACTTCCAACTGCTGACGGAAGTTTCCAGGTTCGAAGTTTTCCTTTTCCTTAAACACAAACATGACAAACGATAGAATATACTCGCTGTCTTCAAGATGAGGAAAAATAGAAGTAAGTGATGCAGGAAGGAGAGAAAGGAAAGGGAGGGACTGTGGTTAGAAACAGACGCAGAGAGAAAAAGAGGGATCGAAACAGATGGAATGAAGAAAATGGGAAGGTGAAGGAAGAGGGAGGAGTTTGAGGAAGGAGGTGGGGGAAGTGGATTGTGGCGTGGAATGGGGAAGGAGATGGCAGAGTGTAGGTAGATGATAAAGGACAAGGTACATGAATGAAACAGAAGGAAGTTAGAGGAGGAACAATACTGCATAAGTTTTACATACGAATTTGAAGTAGAAGGCATAGAAAAACAGTGACATGGTAAAAGATGAAACAAAGAAGGAGGTATGAGGAGGAATAAGATTTGTTTCGCAGATGAAACAGTAGCGGAGCTATACAGAAATAGTGACAAGTTACACAGATGAAAGACACAACAGTGGAGGAGTGAGGAGTGGCGGAGTAATGGAACGAAGACGAGTTGAACAACAGTGGAGGAGTGGAGGAGGAATGGAAGGAAGACGAGTGGAACAACAGTGGAGGAGTGAGGGAGGAATGGAAGGAAGACGAGTGGAACAACAGTGGAGGAGTGAGGAAGGAATGGAAGGAAGACGAGTGGAACAACAGTGGAGGAGTGAGGGAGGAATGGAAGGAAGACGAGTGGAACAACAGTGGAGGAGTGAGAGAGGAATGGAAGGAAGACGAGTGGAACAACAGTGGAGGAGTGAGGGAGGAATGGAAGGAAGACGAGTGGAACAACAGTGGAGGAGTGGGGGAGGAATGAAAGGAAGACGAGTGGAACAACAGTGGAGGAGTGAGGGAGGAATGGAAGGAAGACGAGTGGAACAACAGTGGAGGAGTGGGGGAGGAATGGAAGGAAGACGAGTGGAACAACAGTGGAGGAGTGAGTGAGGAATGGAAGGAAGACGAGTGGAACAACAGTGGAGGAGTGAGGGAGGAATGGAAGGAAGACGAGTGGAACAACAGTGGAGGAGTGGGGGAGGAATGGAAGGAAGACGAGTGGAACAACAGTGGAGGAGTGAGGGAGGAATGGAAGGAAGACGAGTGGAACAACAGTGGAGGAGTGGGGGAGGAATGGAAGGAAGACGAGTGAAACAACAGTGGAGGAGTGAGGGAGGAATGGAAGGAAGACGAGTGGAACAACAGTGGGGGAGGAATGGAAGGAAGAGGAGTGGAACAACAGTGGAGGAGTGAGGAGTGGGGGAGGAATGGAAGGAAGACGAGTGGAACAACAGTGGAGGAGTGAGGAGTGACGGATGAGTGGAAGGAAGGCGAGTGGAACAACAGTGGAGGAGTGAGGAGTGAGGGAGGAGTGGAAGGAAGACGAGTGGAACAACAGTGGAGGAGTGAGGAGTGAGGGAGGAGTGGAAGGAAGGCGAGTGGAACAACAGTGGAGGAGTGAGGGAGGAGTGGAAGGAAGACGAGTGGAACAACAGTGGAGGAGTGAGGGAGGAATGGAAGGAAGACGAGTGGAACAACAGTGGAGGAGTGAGGGAGGAATGGAAGGAAGACGAGTGGAACAACAGTGGAGTGGGGGAGAAATGGAAGGAAGACGAGAGGAACAAATGTGGAGGAGTGGGGGAGAAATGGAAGGAGGACGAGTGGAACAACAGTGGAGGAGTGAGGAGTGGAGGAGGAATGGAAGGAAGACGAGTGGAACAACAGTAGAGGAGTGAGAAGTGAGGGAGGAATGGAAGGAAGACGAGTGAAACAACAGTGGAGGAGTGGGGGAGGAATGGAAGGAAGACGAGTGGAACAACAGTGGATGAGTGAGAGAGGAATGGAAGGAGGACGAGTGGAACAACAGTGGAGGAGTGAGGAGTGAGGGAGGAATGGAAGGAAGAGGAGAGGAACAACAGTGGAAGAGTGGGGGAGAAATGGAAGGAGGACGAGTGGAACAGCAGTGGAGGAGTGGGGGAGGAATGGAAGGAAGACGAGTGGAACAACAGTGGAGGAGTGAGAGAGGAATGGAAGGAGGACGAGTGGAACAGCAGTGGAGGAGTGGGGGAGGAATGGAAGGAAGACGAGTGGAACAGCAGTGGAGGAGTGGGGGAGGAATGGAAGGAGGACGAGTGGAACAACAGTGGAGGAGTGAGAGAGGAATGGAAGGAGGACGAGTGGAACAGCAGTGGAGGAGTGGGGGAGGAATGGAAGGAAGACGAGTGGAACAGCAGTGGAGGAGTGGGGGAGGAATGGAAGAAAGACAAGTGGAACAACAGTGGAGGAGTGGGGGAGGAATGGAAGGAGGACGAGTGGAACAACAGTGGAGGAGTGGGGGAGGAATGGAAGAAAGACAAGTGGAACAACAGTGGAGGAGTGGGGGAGGAATGGAAGGAGGACGAGTGGAACAACAGTGGAGGAGTGAGGAGTGGGGGAGGAATGGAAGAAAGACAAGTGGAACAACAGTGGAGGAGTGGGGGAGGAATGGAAGGAGGACGAGTGGAACAACAGTGGAGGAGTGAGGAGTGGGGGAGGAATGGAAGGAAGACGAGTGGAACAGCAGTGGAGGAGTGAGGGAGCAATGGAAGGAGGACGAGTGGAACAGCAGTGGAGGAGAGGGGGAGGAATGGAAGGAAGACGAGTGGAACAACAGTGGAGGAGTGAGGGAGGAATGGAAGGAAGACGAGTGGAACAACAGTGGAGGAGTGGGGGAGGAATGGAAGGAGGACGAGTGGAACAACAGTGGAGGAGTGGGGGAGGAATGGAAGAAAGACGAGTGGAACAACAGTGGAGGAGTGGGGGAGGAATGGAAGAAAGACAAGTGGAACAACAGTGGAGGAGTGGGGGAGGAATGGAAGAAAGACAAGTGGAACAACAGTGGAGGAGTGAGGGAGGAATGGAAGGAAGACGAGTGGAACAACAGTGGAGGAGTGGGGGAGGAATGGAAGGAAGACGAGTGGAACAACAGTGGAGGAGTGAGGAGTGGAGGAGGAATGGAAGGAAGACGAGTGGAACAACAGTGGAGGAGTGAGGGAGGAATGGAAGAAAGACAAGTGGAACAACAGTGGAGGAGTGGGGGAGGAATGGAAGAAAGACAAGTGGAACAACAGTGGAAGAGTGAGGGAGGAATGGAAGGAAGACGAGTGGAACAACAGTGGAGGAGTGGGGGAGGAATGGAAGGAGGACGAGTGGAACAACAGTGGAGGAGTGGGGGAGGAATGGAAGAAAGAGGAGTGGAACAACAGTGGAGGAGAGGGGGAGGAATGGAAGGAAGACGAGTGGAACAACAGTGGAGGAGTGGGGGAGGAATGGAAGAAAGACAAGTGGAACAACAGTGGAGGAGTGAGGGAGGAATGGAAGGAGGACGAGTGGAACAACAGTGGAGGAGTGGGGGAGGAATGGAAGGAAGACGAGTGGAACAACAGTGGAGGAGTGAGGAGTGGGGGAGGAATGGAAGGAAGACGAGTGGAACAACAGTGGAGGAGTGAGGAGTGGAGGAGGAATGGAAGGAAGACGAGAAGACGAGTGGAACAACAGTGGAGGAGTGAGGGAGGAAAGGAAGGTAGACGAGTGGAACAACAATGGAGGAGTGAGGGAGGAATGGAAGGAAGACGAGTGGAACAACAGTGGAGGAGTGAGGAGTGGGGGAGGAATGGAAGAAAGACGAGTGGAACAACAGTAGAGGAGTGAGGGAGGAATGGAAGGAGGACGAGAGTAGATGCCCGGTACCTGACACAGCATGGCTGCCCTGCAGACGTTCCAGAGAGGACAGGGGGACGTGCTGGCATGCGAGCAGCTGGAGGATCTGACGTCACTCTTGCCAGGACAGGAGCGCCACCTGCTGGTCTCGGGGATCCGTGCCCCCCTGCGAATAAGTCTGCTGCAACTGGCAGCCTCAGGTAGGTCTGGCCTGCCTTCTGTGTCTGGCCTGCCTGCTGTGTGTCTGTGTCTGGCCTGCCTGCTGTGTGTCTGGCCTGCCTGCTGTGTGTCTGTGTCTGGCCTGCCTGCTGTGTGTCTGGCCTGCCTGCTGTGTGTCTGGCCTGCCTGCTGTGTGTCTGTGTCTGGCCTGCCTGCTGTGTGTATGGCCTGCCTGCTGTGTGTATGGCCTGCCTGCTGTGTGTCTGGCCTGCCTGCTGTGTGTCTGTGTCTGGCCTGCCTGCTGTGTGTCTGTGTCTGGCCTGCCTGCTGTGTGTCTGTGTCTGGCCTGCCTGCTGTGTGTCTGTGTCTGGCCTGCCTGCTGTGTGTCTGTGTCTGGCCTGCCTGCTGTGTGTCTGTGTCTGGCCTGCCTGCTGTGTGTCTGTGTCTGGCCTGCCTGCTGTGTGTCTGTGTCTGGCCTGCCTGCTGTGTGTCTGTGTCTGGCCTGCCTGCTGTGTGTCTGTGTCTGGCCTGCCTGCTGTGTGTCTGTGTCTGGCCTGCCTGCTGTGTGTCTGTGTCTGGCCTGCCTGCTGTGTGTCTGTGTCTGGCCTGCCTGCTGTGTGTCTGTGTCTGGCCTGCCTGCTGTGTGTCTGTGTCTGGCCTGCCTGCTGTGTGTCTGTGTCTGGCCTGCCTGCTGTGTGTCTGGCCTGCCTGCTGTGTGTCTGTGTCTGGCCTGCCTGCTGTGTGTCTGTGTCTGGCCTGCCTGCTGTGTGTCTGTGTCTGTGTCTGGTCTGCCTGCTGTGTGTCTGTGTCTGGCCT